>JAECWO010000011.1:3000000-3295600 GCA_018150735.1 Drosophila sp. 14030-0761.01 | reverse complement strand
ATGTTATTATTTTATGTGCTGCTTTTATATACATAATTTTATGTATATAGAAAACACACATTTTTATATATTTAAAGATACTTGACAATAACGATATATTTTTGAATAAAATATAAAATACATATTGTTGGTAGCAATACAATACGACTATGGCCATAATTTTAACAGCATTCATATTCGTTTTTATTTAAATTTTAATAATATACTTTATAATTTTGTTCAAACATATTTTTATATTTGCACTTACTTAATATATGATCACATATGACTTAGATTTGTTTATTTAAATAATTTAAAGTAAACATTTGTATTTTGATATTAAATTTACAATTTAATAAACTTGAAATTTAGTGATACTCTTATATATTAAGTAAAACCATCATACACAATAAATGTGATATGTGTTTTGTATTACTTATATAGTTTATAATAGAATGTCGGACATGAATAATTTTGCCATATAAATTTGACTTTAATTTGCAAACATAACATTTATCAACAGTTAAGATAGATGATAACGTTTAAATGTTTTACACAAGAAGTTGAGAAAAATTATGAATCTTAAACAACAGATAAATTTATTTAAGACCCATATTCTTTATGGTATTAACGATAAATCCAAAAAACCAATTAACTATACATGAGCAGAGAGAGCAACAAATATTAATAATATGTTGCCTCATCATACACTACGGTATAGACATGGTCAGCTTTTCATTATCTATGTTATTTACTGTAAGTATATTAATGTAATATGGCAAAAATCACAATAATTTTTATACTTAAGACTGAACAACAACTGTTCATCATGAGTAGGTTTTGTGACACAGTTTCTCAAAACCGCCCATTTATGTTTCAATGTGCCTCTCAATATTAAATTTTCACATGTATTTTAAAAATACCTTACAACTCCAGAATAATATATAAATAAATAGACATTGCCGATAGTAAATGCATAAAATCATATGTATTTGAAATATGTACCAATTTATCATATGACATACCATGCTCGACATCACACCACCTATAGAGGTTTTTTGACACAGTTTCTCAAAATCGCCCATTTATGTTTCAATGTGCCTCTCAATATTAAATTTTCACATGTATTTTAAAAATACCTTACAACTCCAGAATAATATATAAATAAATAGACATTGCCGATAGTAAATGCATAAAATCATATGTATTTGAAATATGTACCAATTTATCATATGACATACCATGCTCGACATCACACCACCTATGAATAATAAATTTTCACATGTATTTTAAAAATACCTTACAACTCCAGAATAATATATAAATAAATAGACATTGCCGATAGTAAATGCATAATATCATATGTATTTGAAATATGTACCAATTTAACATATGACATACCCAGCCCAAAACCCACCCCACCTATAAAGGTTTTTGACACAGTTTCTCAAAATCGCCCATTTATGTTTCAATGGCCTCTCAATATTAAATTTTCACATGTATTTTAAAAATACCTTATAACTCCAGAATAATATATAAATAAATAGACATTGCCGATAGTAAATGCATAATATCATATGTATTTGAAATATGTACCAATTTAACATATGACATACCATGCTCGACATCACACCACCTATAGAGGTTTTTTGACACAGTTTCTCAAAATCGCCCATTTATGTTCGAAAGTGCCACTAACCGAAAATTTTTTACTTGTATTTTATAAATACCTTATAACTCCAAAATAATATATAAATAAATAGACATTGCCGATATTTATTTCACGTTTACTATTAATTTTTTCATATCATATGAAATTTTTCATATATTACTTATTTTTTCATATGAAAATTTTTCATATGTTATTTATTTTTCATATCATATGAAATTTTTTCATATGTTATTTATTTTTCATATCCTATGAAATTATTCATATGTCATTTATTTTTAATATCTCATACGAAATTTTTAATATGTTATTTACTTTTTTAATATCATACGAAATTTTTCATATGATTTTTTTTTTTCATATCATATGAAATTTTTCATATATTATTTATTTTAAATATCTCATACGAAATTTTTCATATGTTATTTACTTTTCATATGTTATTTATTTTTAATATCTCATACGAAATTTTTCATATGTTATTTATTTTTAATATCATATGAAATTTTTCATATGTTATTTATTTTTCATATCTTATATGAAATTTTTCATATATACTAATTTAACACATGGCATACCATGCTCGACATCACACCACCTATAGAGGTTTTTTGACACAGTTTCTCAAAATCGCCCATTTATGTTTCAATGTGCCTCTCAATATTAAATTTTCACATGTATTTTAAAAATACCTTACAACTCCAGAATAATATATAAATAAATAGACATTGCCGATAGTAAATGCATAAAATCATATGTATTTGAAATATGTACCAATTTAACATATGACATACCATGCTCGACATCACACCACCTATAGAGGTTTTTTGACACAGTTTCTCAAAATCGCCCATTTATGTTCGAAAGTGCCACTAACCGAAAATTTTTTACTTGTATTTTATAAATACTTTATAACTCCAAAATAATATATAAATAAATGGACATTGCCGATATTTATTTCACGTTTACTATTTATTTTTTCATATCATATGAAATTTTTCATATATTACTTATTTTTTCATATCCTATGAAAATTTTTCATATGTTATTTATTTTTCATATCATATGAAATTTTTCATATATTATTAATTTTAAATATCTCATACGAAATTTTACATATGTAATTTATTTTTTAATATCATTTGAAATTTTTCATATGATTTTTATTTTTAATATCTCATACGAAATTTTTCATATGTTATTTATTTTTAATATCATATGAAATTTTTCATATGTTATTTTTTTCATATCATATGAAATTTTTCATATATTATTTATTTTTCATATCCTATGAAAATTTTTCATATGTTATTTATTTTTCATATCATATGAAATTTTCATATGTTATTTACGTTTTAATATGATATGAAATTTTTCATATGTTATTTACTTTTCATATGTTATTTATTTTTTAATATCTCATACGAAATTTTTCATGTGTTATTTATTTTTTAATATCATATAAAATTTTTCATGTTATTTTTTTTTTTATTTTATGAAATTTTTCAAATGTTATTTATTTTTCATATCATATGAAAATTTTTTTATGTATTATTTTGTAATTTATTTATGGGGACAGTAGGACTTTCGTAAAACATATTTTATGCGATACTATATAGATGACGATTTATTTGGCTATTGTTATATAGTAACACTTTATGCCGCCGTCCAAGTGTTTATTTATTTTTGTATACCAAATATTTATATATTTATAATGTAAGAACCTCGTTAATCATATCATTCGCGGCACTTACATATTTTTTCACATCATGTGAAATTCTTCATATGCTATAATATATTTTTTCATAGGCTATTTATTTTTCATATCATATGAAAATTTTTTATGTATTATTTTGTAATTTATTTATGGGGACAGTAGGACTTTCGTAAAACATATTTTATGCGATACTATATAGATGACGATTTATTTGGCTATTGTTATATAGTAACACTTTATGCCGCCGTCCAAGTGTTTATTTATTTTTGTATACCAAATATTTATATATTTATAATGTAAGAACCTCGTTAATCATATCATTCGCGGCACTTACATATTTTTTCACATCATGTGAAATTCTTCATATGCTATAATATTTTTTCATAGGCTATTTATTTTTCATATCATATGAAAATTTTTATGTATTATTTTGTAATTTATTTATGGGGACAGTAGGACTTTCGTAAAACATATTTTATGCGATACTATATAGATGACGATTTATTTGGCTATTGTTATATAGTAACACTTTATGCCGCCGTCCAAGTGTTTATTTATTTTTGTATACCAAATATTTATATATTTATAATGTAAGAACCTCGTTAATCATATCATTCGCGGCACTTACATATTTTTTCACATCATGTGAAATTCTTCATATGTTATAATATAATATTTTTTCATAGGCTATTTATTTTTCATATCATATGAAAATTTTTTATATATTATTTTGTAATTTATTTATGGGGACAGTAGGACTTTCGTAAAACATATTTTTATGCGATACTATATAGATGACGATTTATTTGGCTATTGTTATATAGTAACACTTTATGCCGCCGTCCAAGTGTTTATTTATTTTTGTATACCAAATATTTATATATTAATAATGTAAGAACATCGTTAATCATATCATTCGCGTCACTAATATATGACGATACGTTTAGCTACTTTTTATGATAATCATTTTAAATCATGATCATTCATTATTTTCATGCATCAATTATGTGTAAATATATAAGTTCAAATATAAGTAGTTTTCTTATATATTATGTATGTATATATAATTTATTATAATAGAACATTGTTCCAATTATATATCATTCACGTCACTAATATATGACGATACGTTTGGCTACCTATTAGACTAGTCATAGTTAGCGTCACTAAAATATGACGATCAATGTGCTACCTTTAAAACAATTAATAATATATTTAAAATACGAAACACAATAAATATGTCATATAATAAGTATATTAAAAAAATGTTATTAAGTCGAATCATCAAGCAAAGGATAAGCAGTGGATCGCAGTATGGCAGCTGCTCACCTTACAACACCTTGCCTGTTACAAAAGTCGTTTACAATTGATTCTAGGCTTTGTCATTGTATTAAATAATGTTTTAATAAGTAACTAGCGCGGCATCAGGTGATCGGAGATCCTCCCAATTTACTATGTTACAAATAACATTGGCATCACATCACATTGTCAGAAGAGCTTTCACTCGTTGACGAAGACGGACGTGTTTTTTTTACGTTTATAAACTTTTTATTCTTTTCTCTCGAAATTAACTTCTTCACTTTTTTAATAATCAATTCGGCAAATTGAATTAATTTCCGAATTTCAATTCGCGTTTTTTGTTTTGTGTGTTTAGTTGTACAAACGCAAAATCAAATTTCAAGAAAACAATTTTAACATACAGCAAATCTCCTTTGCGGTGTTGTTGTTTTTGTTACTTCTTTTGCTCTTGCGTTTTACATCTTCCCGTTGTAACTCACTCTCGCGCCTACGCGTACAAATTGTTGTTGCATGTGTTCAATTTGACGCGCTCTCTCATTCTTTCCTATTTCTTTTGTTCGCGCTCTCGTCTATTTCCTTCTCGCGCTGAGTGATACGTGATTGCTTATTGTGTTTCTCTTAGTAAAAAATCTTTTCTCTTTCGAGGTAAACTTTTTACTTTTTAATTTTAACCCTTGTGCGATCTGGCCAGTATATTTTGAATAATTTCTCTTTTTCAATTCTTAATTTTTAAAAAAAAGTGAAAATGGTTGTCTGCTCAAAACGAAACTGCAAAGTTTCCACCGAAGCTAAGGACTGTCAGGTAGTATACCCTATGTTGGCTGTGTGAGAATTCCGTACATGTTAAGTGTGCGGGTCTCACATTGAAAATTAAAGACAGTATTAGAATAGGTGGAGGTTTGAAGTATGGTTGTGATTCGTGCCGCGGTATCGAGAACGAGATGCGGACTTTTATGAGGCGGACTAGAGATGGTTTTACCACGTTGAGGCTGGTTTTAAAACAACATCGGAGTTTATGGCGTTGGAGGCTCAGTTTAATAGCTTAAAGCTGTTAAATGAGTCTCCTAAACGAAAAAAGACCATTCCTCGAGGTGCATCTCCTGCTCCGCCGGCGTCTCTTCTCGTCCCTGGCGGGTCTCATGCCATATCATCACCCAGTAACCAGCGCCTAATATCGTTTAAAAGCCCGGTAATTCCGGGCATTGAGGTTACTTCCATATCGCCTGGTAGTAACCTCGCATCTAATGCGATAGTAGGCGTAGTATCCGGTTGTCCGGGCAATCTTCCAATCGAATGGAAATTGCCGATAGTTTTATTATAGGAGGCCCTGTTAGTGGGTTTGCTGCGTCAGCAGTTGCAACTCCCAATGTTGCAGCTGACGTTGTAGCACACCCGCCAAGGGGATCTTATTGGTGTTCCACCAAAGAAACATGTATTTGTTTCTAGGCTTGCCCCTGAAGTCACATCTGATGATGTTATAGCCTATATTCGGTCTGTGGTTAAAGACCCGAATATTGCAGTGGAAAAGTTTAAATTTTCTTATGCCCGTGACATTTCGTCATTTAAAATAAGTGTTTCTGCCAACAATTTTGACACTATATGTCATAAACGTTTTTGGCCGGAGCATATTATTGTAAAGAATATACTGTGAAAAAGAAAAATCGGCCACCGATTCGCCTGCCAATTGCTGCTCCAGTTACTAATACTGTTTCGGGCATACAAGCATCTGCTGGTGTGTCAAAAACTAGATTCGTCCCTCAATCTGGGTTACCAGAATGTGAGAGGACTGAAATCAAAACTTACTAATCTCTATGTAGATAGCCTTTCTTTTCCAATAACATTTTAGCTTTTACTGAGACGTGGCTGAAACCTGACATTGCTGATGCATCTGTTTTTGCTTCAAAATTTTCTGTATTCAGATGCGATCGAACTCCTCGCGTGGGTGGAGGAGTTTTGATTGCTGTTGATGCTGCTTTATCATCTGAACAGATTCAACCTTCCTCTAATCAGGAGATTGAGTTTGTCAGTGTTAAGGTAGATTATCATTCTTTTTCCGCCTACATCACTTGTTCATATATTCCACCGCAGTCTGACATGGTGGTTTATTTAAATCATTTAGAGGCAATTCGATCTGTCTCTGCTTTGACATCTAATCGTGATATTCTCATTGTTCTAGGTGATTTTAATTTACCTTCTATAGCATGGTCCCTTGCGGATGAATCTACTATACTGTTGCCTTCCACGTCACATGACTTTGTTGACGGCCTTTTTGAGATGTCTCTATCTCAAGTCAATTTACTGAGTAATATAAATGGAAGATCATTAGATCTGATATTTGTGCTTGATCCTGCCAATTGTGCTGTTTCCAGTATTGAACCTTTTGTTCTTCCGGAAGATAAATTTCATCCCACTTTAAATTTAACAATTGATCTACCTTCTCTTCCACCACTACTTTGTGCCAATATGATACCTCGAACCCGATGCTTTCATAAAACAGATTTTTCTAAACTTAATGATATCATTCTTGCTACTGATTGGTCTTATCTGTACAATTGTATAGACATGGACTCAGCTATTTCTTTCTTTTATAGTACACTTGATTCACTTTTAGATAATTGTGTTCCTCTCAAGAGACAGGTGGTTTCTAATAAGCCTCCTTGGTTCTCTCGGGAATTATCCAACTTGAAAAATGTGAAGTCAAGATGCTATAAGAAGTTAAAAAACTCGCCGTTCGTCTGATTTCATTCTGTATTCTGCTGCTCGCTCGAGATTTATGGTCCTTAATATGCAATGCTATAAGGATTATCTACGGCGTTGCAAATGTCAGTTTTCTCGTGATCCTAAGCAATTTTATAACTTTGTCAATACTAAACGTAAGACATCAGTGCATCCGTCTTCCTTGTCATTTGAAAATAATAAAGCTAACACTGATCAGGCAATTGCCGATTTGTTTGCTGATTTTTTCAAGACTACCTACTCCTCAGCGGAATATCATTCAATTCTTCCGTATCCTTATCAGTTAAAAAAGTCGAACTGTATTTTTAATCCAATGATTGATGAAAGTTCGCTTCTCAGCGTGCTTAATGTAGTGAAACCCGTGTATTCACCAGGACCTGATGGTATACCTGGTTGTGTACTCAGGTTTTGTGCAAATGCTTTATGTAAGCCAATTTTGAAGTTATTTTTGTTGTCTGTTGACTCGTCCTCCTTCCCAGCTATTTGGAAGGAATCATATATTATTCCTCTCCATAAAAATGGTAAAAAGTCCGAAGCTTCAAACTATAGGGGTATTTCTAAATTGTCTGCTATTCCTAAAGCTTTTGAAAAGATAATAACTTCTCAATTGCAACATTTCTGTAGGTCTATTATTTCACCATCCCAACATGGGTTTGTGAAACGTAGATCCACTACCACTAACCTTTTAGAATTCACTTCTTTAACAATCGATGGATTCAGAAATGCCAAACAAACTGATGTCATATATACTGATTTCAGTAAGGCTTTGATTCTGTTAATCATACGCTTTTGCTTATTAAGTTAAGTGACATTGGCTTTCCGCCAATTTTCTTTGTTGGATTCGCGAGTATCTAACAAACAGAACGCAGAAAGGTACTTTTCAAGTCTTCCTTTTTCCAGTTCTATTCATGTGACGTCTGGGGTGCCGCAGGGTAGTCATCTGGGCCCTCTGCTTTTTTACACTCTTTATTAATGATCTTCCCTCAGTTATGATACATTCGCGCGTGCTTATGTATGCTGATGACGTCAACTTTGTTTTAGTTATAAAGATATGATTTCGCCTGTTCGCTTACAAGCCGATCTTAACAATTTCGAGTCTTGGTGCCGGCTCAACTTGTTAAACCTCAATACCACTAAGTGTAAAGTAATGACTTTTCATAGAACTTCTCCTCAACTGGCAACCTATTTTCTTAATCGTAATCCATTGGAACGTCTGACTGAGATGAATGATTTAGGTGTGCTTATGGACAGCAAACTAACTTTTAATTCTCACATTTCCAACATGGTCGGTAAAGCAATGGGTGTTCTTGGATTTATAAAGCGGTGGTCGAAGGAATTCACTGACCCATATATAACCAAGATTCTTTTCACATCACTTGTACGACCTATTCTAGAGTACGGTTCTTGTGTATGGTCGCCTCAGTATGAGACGCACCAAACTAGAATAGAATCTGTACAGAAACAATTTCTGCTTTTCGCTCTTCGTGGCTTAAACTGGAATCGCAATGCCAATTTGCCTTCGTACTCCAGTAGACTTCTTTTGATTAACCTTCCTTCTCTCATTAACCGTAGAATTATGCTTGGTGTAATCTTTATGCACAAGCTTTTGAATGGTGAAATAGATTCGCCTGAGTTATTATCTCAGGTTAATCTATCAGTTCCATGTAGACCTACTAGAAACTTTATTCCTTTATCTTTAACTCGCGTACCACTAACTATGCTTTGCATGAACCCTTTCGAGTTCTTTGTGTGACTACAATCGGTTGTACCGAGCGATCAACACAGAGTCCTCTCTTCCTATACTAAAAACGTCTATTTTATGTTACTTAGCTCGTAATTAGCTTTAGTTACTCGATTTTATGTTTCTTGTCTTCGTCCACGCGATAACGTGTCGTACGTTATGCGACCCCCCGGCGGGGGCGGGGGGGGCGGAACCCCGGGACCCCCCCAAAAAAAAAAAAAAAAAACCTTCTACACAAACTTCCCCCCAAACCCCGAAAGACAGCCAGTCGCGCCTTCTTTCAAAAACAAACAGTAGGAGAATGTTTGTGGGGGACTTTTGAGGTTCGCCGCCCCGGGGGGGCGGGGTGTGAGGTGCTCCGGAACCCTCGGGAATTGTTCGTTAAGTCGAATTATGTCTCAAGCACAGCAGAAGCCTTGTTTCCAGATCGACTTCTAAGGAAGTGCATTTGTCATACCCAGCTGTCAATAAATAGCGCTCTGTTACGCCAAAAGTCGAATGATTAACAATTGTGCAATATTCTAGGCCATTTGTCATTTTGTATTCAAAGGCGTACATTTCTTTGGGTGAAATCTAGGAGTCGACTTTTTAACCAATGACGCAAAACAAACAATATCTGAAAACTCTAGTCGTGGTGCATTTTACTTCTGAATATACTTTATTTGATCTCTATCGTGTAGACATCCCACTTAATGTTTTGCAATAAGTAACTAGCGCGGCATCAGGTAAGATGTTTACGGGCTAAATCCTTCAAAGAATTGTATTATGAGAAAAATTGAGACAAGTTGGTAATTTTCACACTCATTTGGTCGTTAAACAATGGATGAACTGGTAAATGGTTTAAGAAGTCATATCAATGCAAATTGCCCCTTATTTGGTACGAAAATCTACAACATGAATTGTAGTCCAGTACCGATATGCCCTTAGGCTGTATTTGAGACAATTTTTAACCGATTTCAAAATTTTTTATCTATTTCTTGTTGCATTTTTACATACTTTAAAATGCTATCAAAAGCTTGGAATTTTGTAAAAAAAAATTTCGACTCGATTTTTGAAAATTTTGACAGTGTATACACTGTAATTTTTTTCAAAAATCTGGTCAAAATAAGTTTTTCAAATTTGAACGCCAATTTATAACTCACATTAAGAGCAGCAAAAAAATACATGACTTTTCGAAATCAGCCAAAAATTGGCATAGTTAGAGGATGGCAAAGTTGGTGTTTTTGCATAAATTTTAAAACCGTTTTTGAAAAATTTTGGTTAAAATTGAAATTTTCCGAAGGCTGTATTTAGGACAATTTTCTACCGATTTTCAAAGTTTTGATGAAGTTTTTATCGAATTTTTATCAACTTTTAAATGGCATCAAAACTTTTAAGGATTGCAATGCTGGGGATTTTTGAAAATTTTTTAAAAGTCTGTATAAATTGGTCCAAATTCCGATTTTTCCTAGGCTGTATTTGACACAATTTTTAACCGATTTCAAAATTTTTTATCTATTTCTTGTTGCATTTTTACATACTTTAAAATGCTATCAAAAGCTTGGAATTTTGTAAAAAAAAATTTCGACTCGATTTTTGAAAATTTTGACAGTGTATACACTGTAATTTTTTTCAAAAATCTGGTCAAAATTAGTTTTTCAGATTTGAATGCCAATTTATAACTCACATTGAGAGCAGCAAAAAAAGACATGACTTTTTGAAATCAGCCAAAAATTGGCATAGTTAGAAGATGGCAAAGTTTGTGTTTTTGCATAAATTTTGGAACCGTTTTTGAAAAATTTTGGTTAAAATTGAAATTTTCCGAAGGCTGTATTTAGGACAATTTTCTACCGATTTTCAAAGTTTTGATGAAGTTTTTATCGAATTTTTATCTACTTTTAAATGGCATCAAAACTTTTAAGGATTGCAATGCTGGGGATTTTTGAAAATTTTTTGAAAATCTGTATAATTTTGGTCCAAATTCCGATTTTCCCTAGGCTGTATTTGAGACAATTTTTAACCGATTTCAAAATTTTTTATCTATTTCTTGTTGCATTTTTGCATACTTTAAAATGCTATCTAAAGCTTGGAATTTTGAAAAAAAAAAATTTCGACTCGATTTTTGAAAATTTTGACAGTGTATACACTGTAATTTTTTTCAAAAATCTGGTCAAAATTAGTTTTTCAGATTTGAATGCCAATTTATAACTCACATTGAGAGCAGCAAAAAAAGACATGACTTTTTGAAATCAGCCAAAAATTGGCATAGTTAGAAGATGGCAAAGTTTGTGTTTTTGCATAAATTTTGGAACCGTTTTTGAAAAATTTTGGTTAAAATTGAAATTTTCCGAAGGCTGTATTTAGGACAATTTTCTACCGATTTTCAAAGTTTTGATGAAGTTTTTATCGAATTTTTATCTACTTTTAAATGGCATCAAAACTTTTAAGGATTGCAATGCTGGGGATTTTTGAAAATTTTTTGAAAATCTGTATAATTTTGGTCCAAATTCCGATTTTTCCTAGGCTGTATTTGAGACAATTTTTAACCGATTTCAAAATTTTTTATCTATTTCTTGTTGCATTTTTGCATACTTTAAAATGCTATCAAAAGCTTGGAATTTTGTAAAAAAAAAATTTCGACTCGATTTTTGAAAATTTTGACAGTGTATACACTGTAATTTTTTTCAAAAATCTGGTCAAAATTAGTTTTTCAGATTTGAATGCCAATTTATAACTCACATTGAGAGCAGCAAAAAAAGACATGACTTTTTGAAATCAGCCAAAAATTGGCATAGTTAGAAGATGGCAAAGTTTGTGTTTTTGCATAAATTTTGGAACCGTTTTTGAAAAATTTTGATTACAATTGAAATTTTCCGAAGGCTGTATTTAGGACAATTTTCTACCGATTTTCAAAGTTTTGATGAAGTTTTTATCGAATTTTTATCTACTTTTAAATGGCATCAAAACTTTTAAGGATTGCAATGCTGGGGATTTTTGAAAATTTTTTGAAAATCTGTATAATTTTGGTCCAAATTCCGATTTTCCCTAGGCTGTATTTGAGACAATTTTTAACCGATTTCAAAATTTTTTATCTATTTCTTGTTGCATTTTTGCATACTTTAAAATGCTATCAAAAGCTTGGAATTTTGTAAAAAAAATTTCGACTCGATTTTTGAAAATTTTGACAGTGTATACACTGTAATTTTTTTCAAAAATCTGGTCAAAATTAGTTTTTCAGATTTGAATGCCAATTTATAACTCACATTGAGAGCAGCAAAAAAAGACATGACTTTTTGAAATCAGCCAAAAATTGGCATAGTTAGAAGATGGCAAAGTTTGTGTTTTTGCATAAATTTTGGAACCGTTTTTGAAAAATTTTGATTACAATTGAAATTTTCCGAAGGCTGTATTTAGGACAATTTTCTACCGATTTTCAAAGTTTTGATGAAGTTTTTATCGAATTTTTATCTACTTTTAAATGGCATCAAAACTTTTAAGGATTGCAATGCTGGGGATTTTTGAAAATTTTTGAAAATCTGTATAATTTTGGTCCAAATTCCGATTTTCCCTAGGCTGTATTTGAGACAATTTTTAACCGATTTCAAAATTTTTTATCTATTTCTTGTTGCATTTTTACATACTTTAAAATGCTATCAAAAGCTTGGAATTTTGTAAAAAAAAATTTCGACTCGATTTTTGAAAATTTTGACAGTGTATACACTGTAATTTTTTTCAAAAATCTGGTCAAAATTAGTTTTTCAGATTTGAATGCCAATTCATGACTCACATTGAGAGCAGCGAAAAAAGACATGACTTTTCGAAATCGGCCAAAAATTGGCATAGTTAGAGGATGGCAAAGTTGGTGTTTTTGCATAAATTTTGGAACCGTTTTTGAAAAATTTTGGTTAAAATTGAAATTTTCCGAAGGCTGTATTTAGGACAATTTTCTACCGATTTTCAAAGTTTTGATGAAGTTTTTATCGAATTTTTATCTACTTTTAAATGGCATCAAAACTTTTAAGGATTGCAATGCTGGGGATTTTTGAAAATTTTTTAAAAGTCTGTATAATTTTGGTCCAAATTCCGATTTTCCCTAGGCTGTATTTGAGACAATTTTTAACCGATTTCAAAATTTTTTATCTATTTCTTGTTGCATTTTTACATACTTTAAAATGCTATCAAAAGCTTGGAATTTTGTAAAAAAAAATTTCGACTCGATTTTTGAAAATTTTGACAGTGTATACACTGTAATTTTTTTCAAAAATCTGGTCAAAATTAGTTTTTCAGATTTGAATGCCAATTTATAACTCACATTGAGAGCAGCAAAAAAAGACATGACTTTTTGAAATCGGCCAAAAATTGGCATATTTAGAGGATGGCAAAGTTGGTGTTTTTGCATAAATTTTGGAACCGTTTTTGAAAAATTTTGGTTAAAATTGAAATTTTCCGAAGGCTGTATTTAGGACAATTTTCTACCGATTTTCAAAGTTTTGATGAAGTTTTTATCGAATTTTTATCTACTTTTAAATGGCATCAAAACTTTTAAGGATTGCAATGCTGGGGATTTTTGAAAATTTTTTGAAAATCTGTATAATTTTGGTCCAAATTCCGATTTTCCCTAGGCTGTATTTGAGACAATTTTTAACCGATTTCAAAATTTTTTATCTATTTCTTGTTGCATTTTTACATACTTTAAAATGCTATCAAAAGCTTGGAATTTTGTAAAAAAAAATTTCGACTCGATTTTTGAAAATTTTGACAGTGTATACACTGTAATTTTTTTCAAAAATCTGGTCAAAATTAGTTTTTCAAATTTGAACGCCAATTTATAACTCACATTAAGAGCAGCAAAAAAATACATGACTTTTCGAAATCAGCCAAAAATTGGCATAGTTAGAGGATGGCAAAGTTGGTGTTTTTGCATAAATTTTGGAACCGTTTTTGAAAAATTTTGATTACAATTGAAATTTTCCGAAGGCTGTATTTAGGACAATTTTCTACCGATTTTCAAAGTTTTGATGAAGTTTTTATCGAATTTTTATCTACTTTTAAATGGCATCAAAACTTTAAAGAATCGCAATGCTATGGATTTTTGAAAATTTTTAAAAGTCTGTATAATTTTGTAAAAGAAAATTTCGACTCGATTTTTGGCAGTGTAAACACTGTCAATACTAGGAACTGACAATGATAGTCGATGATCAACAGGCTCTTGCGGAGGGAACAAAGGACATGGTTTTGTAGGATGTCTGCATTGATTGGGATCAAAAAGGTAGGGTTATCTAAGAATGCAAGACATGATATTATTTGTGTTTTATTTAAGACATAAGCGGCCAAAAAAACGGGAAAAGGCATCAAGTTACAATGGACTTTAATAAGTATAACTAAAGGAAATCCGGATAGTCCTTGAAATGGCTGAGGAATAGGGATATTTACTTTATTGTTGTGACTTATTGGTCATTTTGGCTGCTAACACCGTACAGACATTTGAGCAACACTTTTGGTTATTAGAAATCGAAGTCCTGGTCCTGAAGGATTCAGAAAAGCGTGTCATTACGCATTTGGTAAATGTGCTGCCGAGTATTGGCCTCAAGAAAGTTATCCTTTTTTCGTTTTTTAGCTCTCAGATCAGCACATCTTGCCGCTGGATGAAGTGCTGATCGATTGGACTCAAAAAATTAGGGGTCATCTCAGGATGCAGGACATGATAATTTTTACTATCTAAACAAAGTACTTTTATTTCTTGTTAGAAGTGTTTTTTTTTTTTTGTATTTTTTAATAATTTGTTAAAGTCTATTAAAGTTAATGACTTAAAAACGTTTTTTAATATATATATGACAAATTCAATTGCATAGACAATTTTTACCACGTTTTCGACACATTAAACCAGATGAATTGTAAAAGAAATACAAGAAAAGAGACGAGACAAACAGTTATTTACATGGAAACTTAGATTTGCATAAGATTTTAGCGTACAAATACACCATATATAAAAGTGTATAAAAAGCGTGTGTATAAAGAAAGGATAGGTATATAAAAATGGGAATATTATATAGAATACTATATAGTAGAGGCACATCAATGAAGCTCCATGGAATTGCACAGGTTTGTTTGTGTGTGTGTGTGTGGGGGTTTGGGATGGAGGTGCCGTAAGCCTAGTACTAATTGCAAATAGCATTGCTGTGTATATTCTTAAAATCCTGTGTTTGGGTAGTGCTGCGCAGGACTTCTAGCCATCTGAAAATGCGAAAGAGAAATATGATTAGTGATCAAGAATTTAACATTATGTATTCATTTACTAACCTATTGTAAGTGTGAGCACTCTCTGCTCGAAAGAAGTACACATGGTTCTTGAACGATAGCTTAAAAACAAACTCTTTCTGCACGGCATCCTGGTGACCAGGAGGTCCCACTGTATAGCCCAGCAAAGGCAGACTAGCCAAGGCGAATTCATCCTGATAGCTCTTATAGAAATACAAACAAAACGAGGTGAATACCACCCAGAGTTTCTGCCATCCCGAACTGTTCTTGAATTTACGCAATAGATAGCCGGATAGCTGATGCTCGGCCGCGATTAGATGATCGCCCAGTCCGACGGTGGCGCCACGATGCCAACAGACGTGTAGTGCCGTATTGCTTCTTGTAGGTTGGGTTTTGTTTTGTTGTAACTGCAGCTGCAGCTGCAATTGCTGGGGCGTCAATGGGCCGCCGCCGTTGATGCTGCTGTTCAGGCTGCTGTTGTTGCCGTTGGCATTGCTGCTGCTGCTGCTCAATCCGAGTAGGTCGAGTCCCTCTTCGGAGGAGCCTGTGGAACGAAGGAACAAATCAAAATTAATTAAGGAACAGCATATAAAGGAAGGGTTTGCATTCTTACGAAGCTTTGCAGCTTGCTTTTCTTGCCAGCCAAAAATAGAGAAAATATATTGAATTTTAATTTTGTTTTTAAGCTGAGAAACACAGTTAAACCTGAGTAGTATAGTAGGTAGGTACATTTAATCTCATATTTAATTTCTTAATCTTCTCTACACTTCTATGTGGAATACTCACTGCAATTTTTTAAGGTAGTCAATTGTAGTTGCATATTTGGCGGCTTGTTCTTAATGTCCGCTGCAGCCTTCGATAGCTCCGCCAGCCACAGGGTCTTCTCGGCTGTGGTGCCAGCACTCACTGTTATGGCACACTGACCGCCAAATATGGAGAAGGTGTTATGCTCCGCGTTCTCTGTTAGCAACGAACGCACGGGCACATGTCCTAAAATGCGGAAGCTCTGATCCAATGGATTCTTGGAGCCATACAACAGGATATCCGAGAAAAGGAAGAACATGCGCTGTTGAAGACCACGCTTGGAATGCTTCAGCAAGCAGCCCTGGCGTATAAGTCGTCGATGCGGCTGAACCAATTGCTCGAAACTAATATCCCGCTGCAGTTCGCACAACTCAACGAAATTTGCAGACTCGGCGAGCTGCGATCGGATTTGCTTGGTGCTACGTATTAGAAGGTGATAGACAGCCTGACAATCGGCATAATCGGTATGCTCGTCGGCATAATAATCGCATAGACGCTCCAGGAGCAACTGATAGTGGAGCAGGCGATTCATGGGCTTTAGCAATAGTTCACCAATTGGCAGATAGCAAATCTTTTGCTGCTCAAAATCTTTATATAGCTGCTGGAAACGTGAATCCGTCTCGTACATGTCGTTGAGACAGTGCAATATATCCAAATGGGTTTGAACGTATTCCTCGTAAATGGGCAGAGCGGCCATATGCTTCATCATGACATCGCCAATGCGATGGGTCTCATGGGTGCCACGTCCCTCCCAACAGACCATGCGATGCTCAATGTCGCGCAGGAACAGATTGTGATGTTGGGCCAGAGAATCGAGCTGATCGAACAATGGCTGCAATTGTTCCACATCGTCCAGACTCAAGACTTGCCGGAATGAACAGTTGAGTACATCCAAATCCTTTTTATAGGTGCGTTCGGTCATTAGCAGCTCTTTGGCCAGGAAGTAACTCGGCTCAGTTGGCCATTTACGTTTCTTCACCTCTGATTCGATATCGGGCCCGGGTCCATTGCCATTATGACCATTCTGGCCATTCAGCTGCTGACCGCCGAGTGGATGATGGTAAGGCGAAGGCGATGTGGCCACACCTGTGGCCAATTCCTGACGTTTGGCATGCTGAATTTCTGCCTGAATCACATCATAGGTTCCAGCCTCCGACCGGGAGAGCGACGACGATTTATCAGAGCCCAGTGTGAGGTCATAACGTGTAGGGGGCGTGCCTATTTCGCCACGCCTATCCAGCGACATGTTGCCATTGATGCCATGATAGACATCTGCGTATAGAGAAAACGAAACAGAAACAAAAAACAAGAAAATTTAAAATAAGAAATCATAAAAATAATTAACTAAATTAAAATAATACAAGCATGCTTGTATATACATACATACATATGAATAGAAATAATTCTTAAATTAACTAAATTTCAAATAACATAAATGGTATAATCAGAAAATTTCCTAATTGAAAATTGCTTTCACTTTTGTTGGATTAATGAAGTTTTTATTTATTCAAATTTCATTTTCTATATAATTATATAATTGGATGCTTTGTTAAATCGATTGCTCGTGTCCATTTTATTTAATTACTATTAGACTTTCTGTTGTGGTTGTTTTATTTGGCTTTTAGTAGGTGAATTTTCAAACTATATAGTTTCGTTTCTTATCTGTGTTTGTATGTGTATGTGTGTGTGTGTGTGTGTGTGTGTAGCTGAAAGAGATTCTGCTATATAGTGTTCTTTTCTTCAGATTTCTTATTTACTAAATTTCAGCTACGATTTTTGGTTTCTCAATACTAATAATATCAATAATGGGTAGGTATAATAAATTTAATATTAAATAAACACACTCATTTGCACTTGAAGGAGTTCTCAAAAGTTTCAACATAAAACTTCCTGTTTTGCGAATGAATGGATCTGCCATTTTGTATATCTATTAAAAACATTTCACCTAACTAAAAGAGTAATAAAACATTCGCTTTAAAAAATCATCTCAAAAATGTAAGCCGAACTTTGTTTCACAACAACCAATTTAAATTTTGATATATGTATATGTATATAGGTACATATATATCCATACATCTATGGGTATTTCATTGCACTAAAACTAAATGGAATACTTTTGATTTGAATACTTTTGATCTGCTAATTTAGTGAGAAATTATTGTACGTTGGGATTACGATTTTGCAATGGGCCTAAAAACCTATACGAAAACATTGCGTTTGTCTTTCGATTTATAATAATACTTTTAGTTGTATTGTTTCGATTGTTTGAACCGATACCGATAACCTAACAACACTTAATTACGTGAGTTTCAATATGATTTAAAACTTAACAGGGTTAATCGATCTCTTTAGCTAGTCGCATTATATATATATCTATATATATATTTAAATTTTTGTTTTAATATAATTTTTTTTAATATACTATATATATAGTGTTTCTTATTAATTTCTCGAGATTTCGGCACATTTTTATGTACTAAGTAATACAACTTGGTTTTTTTTTTTATTTTTTGTGGAGAAGTTTCCTCATTGCTTCTAAACAAAAAAAAAAATCAATAAGGTTTTGGCATTGAAAACTTATATAGCACAATAACTATATAAAATATATATCAATAGAATTTAAATGCTTTCATTACAGACATACGACACGATAAATACATATATGAATAGAGAGGATTTGGCAACATAATTTAATAGAGATCAGTTTGTAAACAGAGATCTAGTTGTGTGTGGGTTTTAATTTTAAGTTGTGGATCTTATGAAAGCAATAGAAACTCAGTTGACTAAGACTTACATGTAATTAATATATATATAGAGAGACTTTTAGGTTTGATTCGATTTGACACATGCTGTTGGTATCGAGAACTTAGCTTGAAATTCATACATATGTAATTTTATGGATCAAGTAAGTTGTAAAAGTTTTTCATAATCATAATTATAATCATAAATCTGACGTAATAATATAACATTATTATTAAAACTTTCACGACGACGATTCATTTGAATATTAGTTAAATAACATGTAAATATATGTTCATTATTGGTTTCTATCTGAATTATTCGATGATTAAACAGTGCATTAAAATTTCATTTATATTTGTTCAACTGGTTTTAACATTATTTTGTTGCTGTAAAGTTATTGCATTTATGCAACTCAATCTAATAAGTCAACCGACAAGGCGCGACCATTAACTAAAGATGTCGATATATGTATCTATGATGTATATATATTTGTATATCGATCATCCCAAATCTCAACTGACACATCTCGATTCGTACGATCATTGTTTGATTTTTGTTAGGTTTATGTTTGATTAAAAAGTGTAATTGCAATTTGATTTTCGAACGCTTCAGGATAATTTCAATATAATATCAGTGTTTTTTTTCTTCTTCTTTTTCGTAATTTTTTTTTTTTTTTGTTTATGTTGGTTTTTGTTAGGATCTGCAGCAAGAGAGTTGTTTTCCTTTGATTTTCCTTTTGGGTTTTTCTTTTGTTTTGTCTTTGGCTTTGTCGTAAATCAGTCTCAATTACAAATAAGTTGGTTATAAGTGTACTTGGATCATGTAAAAGTCATAGAGTTCTAAAAAAATGTTTCTTTCGCAAGGCAACGGAATGAAAATGAAAATGCTGCATTCTGGTATTTAAGCACTTTAGTTTTTTTTTTCTGGGCTTGGGTTGAAAGTTCTTACTGATCGCTCAGATCATCGGAATCGTGGAACTTGGGGGGCGGATCAACGCGTATATCCAGTCCGCAGGCATAGCGTTCATATTCAATCGGTTCGGTCTCATAGTCCGATAGGAAATCGGGATAGGGCAGCTGTTGACGGGCGGGCGCCTCAACTACGGTCGCAGCTCGAGTAGTTCCCCGCCTAATTGTGGCTGTGGCACCGGGTCCGCCAAATCCACTACCGCTATCCTCACTGGAGTTGGCCAACTCATCGGAGAGTCCACCGCCGCGTGTCTCGTATTCACTCTCCTCGGGATTGCAATACCTGCGGCCGTGATAGGGCTGCGACGACGATGATGATGCTGCGGCTGCTGCTGCTGCAGCTCCTGCCATCGAGGTGCTCGGATGCACCGCTGTAGAATCCTCACGTTTCAACTGACGTTTCTTGGTGCGTGCTGGCTTGACAGGTTGCCCGCTCGACGGCGGCATGGGATGGTTAGTTGGAGCTGGTCTCTCAGCGATTGTCTGATACATGGGCTTTGTGATGTGTCCCAAACGATCGTAGCGTGGAAAACCCATTTCATCCACGTTGTCACTCATATCGAGACTCTCAAACTTTCCCACCACAGACCCACTATATTGCGGATAATCATCATATTCGTCCGTTTGGTCTTGCTCTAACTCCTCATCGAATTCCAAATACTGATCGTCACGCTGATACGAATACTCGGAGCTGCCCGAATCCATTTCGGGCACATAACCTTCGGAGCACTCTGAGCTTTCGGCTTGTTCAAGCAGTGCGGCTGCAGCCATATTAGCACGAATCCGTTTGGCTGGCAACTGTCGCTTCTTGCGATAGCCCCGATTACGCAGCTTGGGATCCTGGCCACCGCGAACATCTAACGAGCTGTCCGTATCATTACCACTGGGTGGACTCTTTATCGAGGCGGCTATGCCAACGTTGGCCACCAACTGACTGGTTCCGGGTGATTTTCTGGGCGGCTTCTGCACCAGTTGATTGGGTGGCGATTCGGAGCTGAGACTACTCGAATAATAGGGCGAACAGCGTATCAATTTGTCCGCTCGTTGTGGCATTTGTGGCGAATTCGGTTCGGTGCTCTCACTATTCAGCGTATTAGTTGTTGTTGTATTCGTGGCAGACGATGTGGAATGAGCGTCGCGCTCCTCATCGATCCGCAGGGGCAGTTCTTGTGAGGATTGCTGGGACTTGCTCAACATGTGTTCGTGGAAGGAACTCGATTGTCGGAATTGTTTGCTCGATGTCTTAAAATCACGTATCTGTGTCTTGGACATGGTCTTGTCATCGTAACTGTGATGTTTGGCCAGCGGTTTGGCAGGTGGTGCTCCCACATCGCCAGGTAAATCGCTCGGCGTAACAATCGGCGGTATACTGGGTACGGGTGGGGGCGCGGGTTTCACCACCACCGGAATTTTCTTTGCCTCTTCGGCGGCTTCAGCAGCTTCGGCCGCTGCAGCAGCCTGTTCGGCCAATCCCGGCTGCTTCATCTTATTGAGCAGAGCCTGCATAATGGGTCGAGTCACCGCTGGTTTGGGTTTTGTTGGCGGTTGTGGGGCACGTGGTTTCTCGCGCCGTATCGGTTGCTGTGACTGCTGTGTCTGTATCTGGGTGCTTTGTGTCTGTGGCACCGAACCATGCAAGGGCACAAACTCCTGACTCTGATAGCGTTCGGTGAGCTTCTCACTGTGTGCATAGAGGCGCTCGACAAACGGTGACTCAGACTCTGAGCATATCTCCTGACTTTGATACAACTTGGACATCATTTCCAGGGAACGTCGCTTACGTGCTGCTGCACTGGTTTCTGGGGCACTTGTCTCCGCTTGTTCTGGTTGGCCCACACGAGCCTGATTGCCATTGCTGCCGCTACGTCGATGGATTTGCGGCAATGAGGAGCGTTTCTCTTCGCTGGGTGAGCTAAGACTAGTTTTAGTTGCAACCCGTGGTTGTTTCAGCGGCAGATACTCTCCTGGAGCTACTCCAACCAATGTGCGACTACTCGAGGTTGACCACTCACTAATTGTGTGGGCCATTTCGGTGAGGGTCAAAGTGGTATCGTCACTTCGTGTGGCCGATGTGGTTTCGCTCATTTTATCCGTTTCCGAATTGGATAGCATATCATAACGCAAACCATCCGATGATCCATTGTCGCCGCTGAACTTATGGGAATAGCTACCACTCTGTTCGTTTAGACTTTCCGCTGACTTGTTTATGCTGCTAATGCTGGATTTGGTGTGATTCGATTTCTCGCTCTTCGCACACGAATGTGTCGACACAGCCGAAAGACTGTCCGACCCAGAGAGATTAGCATATTGACGTACGGTGTTTGTTCCCGTCGACCATTCCGAAATGCTGAGACCTATTGAAGTGTCCTCCGAATGGGAGCTGTGGGTACATTTCTTTTGCTGCAGTCCCATGCGAACAGTTCCATCAAGATCGGTGCCAATGGAGCTCGTCTCCTCTTCCGAATGACTGGAGTGGCTACATTTCTTGCAACTTCCGCCACCACTGCTGAGACGCGCTTCGTAGTTACGACGCACAGTTGTCTGATCATCCAAATAGGTGCTTCCCGATAGTATGTCATCGATGGAGGTGTCCGAGTTATTTGATCCTCGCGACAGCTTACGCAGCTGAGCATCAGGCGAGAGTTGCACCTTTATGGTGCCTGGCATAAAGACGTCATCATTGGTGGAGAACATTTCGTCCTCGGAGAGTGGACTTCTCGGTGCTGGAGAACGTGTTGGCTGAGCCACAATCACTTCGGAGCTAGAGCCTTTACGTGGGCTAACTCTGGCAGTGGGTTGTGTGGAGGAAGTGCTGCAGCTTACATTAAGCGATGATGACAAGCACGAAGCTGCACTCAATGTGGAACTAAGACAGCTAACTGAATCTGGTTGGATTTGCTCGCTGCCAAAGTCCTTGTCCTCGAAGGCCGATGACATTAGGTAGGCCGTCTCCTCATAGGGCAAAACCTTTGCCACATCCGGTGGACCCAACGATAGAGCCTCTTCATCAAGAACCACCTTGTCGGCATTTTGCACTTCACTCGTGTAGTACGTTTCAATGCTCTCCACAATGATGGGTGCTGGAACACCCACGGTGCTTGATGGTGGCGAGGGCCAATCTATCGAATCCTGCGATTGCTGGAACGACATGCTAGCCTTCCAACAGAACGACTTGGGCACGGGTTTATCCAAATCTGGCATGCCGTACATATTATCTGGTGGCTTGACCGGCACATGATCAAACGGTATCTCCGGAAGCGGCCAATCCTCCGAGTCCTGGCTTCCTGCGTTGGACAAACACATGAGTGTGTGTCGCTCGATATCTTCTGCGGTATGCTGTTCATCCACATGGGTTACAGAGAAACGTCCTGTGATCATAGTGGGTGATTTTGGCTCATTGACACTGCCCAGACTGGAGAGACGATCACCAGTGGCCGAGTCGCAAGGAATCTCTGGCATTTCGGCAGACGTTCGACGATCGGCGTCTGATATATAGGCCAGGTTGGTGTTACTTCGCGAATCGGAACTCAAACTTGGCTGGTGGTCAGTCGATCCAACGGACTCGTCCCGCATACTAACCGAATGCGTTGACGCCTTGCTCACATCATCCTCCATGCTGGACTTCTCCGAAGCTGTGCTTCGTTCCGAGATGCGGGAAAGGGTTCGACCCAATGTGAAGCCAGTGCTGTAGCCGATAATGTCAGTGGGATTCACACCGATGCCGCCCAATGTGCTGGTCATGGCTGGATACCCGAAGGTTGTGGGAAAATCATTTAAATCATCTTGATAGCTGGTATCGCTTTCTGCTTTCTGTTCATCCGGTGATACTTCCTTCACATCGCTGTCCGAAGAGTCTCGCAGGGGATTCTGTGCATCGTAGCGCTCGTATCCGCCATCGGTTTCGACATGATGCCAAGGATCATCGGTGCTAGAGCTATTCGAACTCTCAATGGGAAACGCTTTCCATGTGCCCTGTTGTTCTTTTTGCGCCAGCTCGCCGCGTCTTTGCGCCGCACCCATGGAACCAGAACTGCTTTCAGTTTCAAAGGAGCCTCTTGATTCCACACTCAACGATCCCTTGGAGTCAAAACTTGACTTTGACTCTTGCGAGCTTCGATCGCTGCCCGATTTACCTGGCTCAGCCTTGGTCACGGACAACTTCTTACCGGCATGGGCTCTAGCTGGTTTCTCTATTCTGGGCGGCTTTCTCGATCCACCAGAGCTTCCCGACTCACTGTCCTCTGGCCGCTGTAGAATCTTTGCAATGCGTTCCTCAATGGGGTCCAGATAGAATTCCGTGCTATTGCCCAAATCAATTGGACTTTGCTTCTCTAGAGTTGGAGTTGTGGGTTTCTTTATTATTATTTTTGGCTCATTGGTGGGCGTCTGTTCATTGGAGTCAGTGGGCGTGATCTGGACATCTCCTGCCTCTTTCGCTGAGCTCACATCCAACTGGAGCATGCGCTGCTTGAGTTCCTGACACTTTTTTGCTTCTTCGTTGCCAAAATCCTGGGATATACCCAATGGACGAGCTATGGAACAGCTAACACTCGATTCTTCTTCCATGGAACTCTTCTCCTTACCCACCGAGAGACTCCAATCCTGCTGGCGTTGTGGGCTACTATCCTTCTCACCACTTGTCCAGGAATCGGAGCTCTTGGACTTGTCGCTCTGCTTTTCCAAACTATATTTCTTTTTGCTGTCCGATGTGTACTTCTCAAAGGTCTCCAGAACGGATTTCTCAATCATGGGACTGGCATTCGGTGGCGTCACCAATATATTTAAGTCTGAAGTAGGTGTGGCACAGTTGGAATATTCCAAGGGATTGGCATCTTCCAGAGTCGCCTGTGTCTCCAGGACATTGCGATCGGGCTCCAGGGTGCGAGGCTCATTCTCTGAGGTGTCGGATCCAATGAATTCGTCGCACTCCACAGTTATCCATGAGCCCGTCTCATCGCTACGACTGCGATCTAAGCTTAAACGATTTGTGTCCTGACGACTCACCTTAAGATGACGTCTTTCGGACGAATTGTCATCCTCCTCTATTGAGGGTTCCTCACACTCAATGGTGGGCACGCGATGTGGATAACCCTCTCCGGGGCCGGGCACAGGCGATTTGCTTGCCGGCGAATGACTGTCGTCTGCAGACACAAATGAGTCCAAACTCTCGGCTGTTGATGGTTTGCGACTGAATGTACCCTCACTGTCCCTGGTATCCTCCGAAGGCAGGGAACGCTTTAGAATCTCCAATGAACGACGTTCTGATATCACTGCCTGCATATCGATATCCTCTTGGACATTGTATTGATGGGCAAACATGCGACGATCGCCAATGGCACTGCGCGTTATTGGTACCGGCGGCTTGTCCTCGGCTTTCTTTTTGTCGTCCAGACTGCGGGCCTTAATGTCAGTGCCCAAATAATGATGCTCTGCCGGTTTCTCCAAACTGCTCGATTTGCCATCGATCTTCTTATGCACTACCACACTGCCCTCGATTTTCTGTTTCATTTCTTGAGCTTTAGCAATTTTCTTTGGTGATTTAATTAGCATATCTTCGGGCACATCAGATTTTTCCGAGTCTTCAAAGGATTTGTTGCGATCCTCGAAGCTGCGGTTTGCCTTATCCAGTTTATCGGGACTACGACCCTCATCAAAGCTGCGACTAAACTTGACCAACGAATTGTCCAGCTTACGCGGTGCCTTGGCAATTAGAACATGATCTTCGGCCTTTGACTTGAATTCGGTTTCAATGATAATTTTATCCCCATCGGTTTTTACTAGAATTTTATCTTCTGGAGCCGGGAAAGCGGGCAGAGTGTCCTTAACGGGACTCAGCATGGTAATGGTCTGTTTCATAGCGGATTCATAGAGTTTCTGTTGTCGCTCTTTGCGTTTGGCAATGTCCGCCTCGGTTTCCTCCTGCGATTTACTTTTATCCTTGCTCAGTCGTCGCATTTCAATGGAACGTGGACGCTCTTTCGGGCTAGATTTCTTGCTGCCTCGACCATCTTTGCCGGCTTTTATGTCATCGGCACTCGTGCGTCGTGACTCCGGGCGACTCCGTGAGACCGGCTTGCCCTTGTAGGGCTCCGAAGTCTTTAGCTTACCCTTGCCCGTGCTCTCTATGCTGCTTGCCCTCGAGACGCCAGGTGAGGTCTTGCGGGAACTGTTTGCCGAGCTGTAGGGGGACCAATCAGTAAATCGATATTTGGGTATATTTAATATTAGATGATCACCACTCTTAAGCTTCATCTTGGACTTCTTTTTGTCCTTGATCTTAACACCCTGCAGAGCGATTTTCTCAATGTACTTCAACTGATTAAGCAATTGCACTTCCTCCGTGTCGATGGTGACTGCACTGAGCAGAGAGTCACGCTTATTTGCATTGTAACTGCTCTGTGTGGGAATGGAGCCGGCGCACGAGTGCACGCTATCCGCAGTGTCGTCATCCTGTTGATTCACTTGCCCATTGGCCAATGATTTTTCCTCAAGTATTTCGGCTTCCTCCTCGAAACCGACTGTGTCGTCCTTGGAGGAGAATGCATTCATGGGTGGCAAGCGATGCAGAGATATAACTGGTGTATCCAAGCTCTTGGTTCGTCGCTCTGCCGTCGGCGACTGCTGCTGCGTGGCCTTTTGTCGCTGCAGCGACACAGAGCCTTCTGAGAGATTTAGCCGAGCATGGGCAAAGAGTATCGGGGCATGGCCCTTCGAGCGCATCACAATCGATGAGTCAATAATTTCCTCAATTAACTTCACCTTTGATTTCGTTTGCTGACCGCTGGCTGTTTGCTTCTTCAGCGTATAATCAATGTCGGAGCCGGTGATCTTTTCCTCATGACACGTTTCGTAGATGTCATCGTTGCTGCGGAAGAATTCGGCATGCTCAAGTATGGGAGATGGGATATTCTCATTGCGCTGATAATCATTGGTGCACTCATCCATGCGACCACCACGCATCGGTACATGAGGCTCATCCTCCGACGATGGTATCGATATGGAACGCTCCGAAATGCGTCGCAGTTCTGTCGCATTTGCATATTGAGGATCGAGTTTTTGAGGATGATAGCGATTCTCTAAGTCAGCCAGGCGACGGCATTGTGGTGGCGAGCCTTCGATTTCGGTGGAACTCATAGTTTGGCCACGACCCCAGGCAGCCGAAATGAGACGACTTTGCTCAATGCGCAAAATGGATTCGATCTCCTTACGCGACTGAGGCGGTGAAAATTCCAGACGATCGGGTATGGCCTCCGCCGAACCAAACACATCATCCGAATCGAGACTCTCGTCGTCGGATGAGAACGATGTTATGCGGGTCTTGCCCTTTTTGGATTTGCCAGCTGATTTTGTTTTCGGTATGATCCTTGGCTTGTTGGCCTTTCGAGCGTTCGCTTGCAGTTCCTTGCGTAGACTCTGAATCAGTTCCATTTGCTTTTGCTCCAACTTTTGCTGTTGCATGCTCTCGGTCCTGGAGCTGGTGGCCGAATCGCTTTCGATTTGGCTTAATTTCTTATTTAATTTCTCTAGAGTAGAGGCGTCCATTTGCTTTGTGATATCCCGCTTGGGTGACGATAACTGTATTGTTGGTATGGTCTTTTCGATTTCCAGAGTGATCGGATCGACCTTGGATAAATCGATGTTTTGGGTGAAAAGGAATTCCTTGGTTTCGGCCGGAAGTAAACTGTCCAGAATGTCGGGTAAAAAGTCAACAGGTCCCGGCACAACGACTGGTAAGTTCGTATTAGTTTTTGGAGACTTTGGTGATTTTGGAGATTTTGGCGATTTGGGAGACTTTGGTGATTTGGGTGACTTGGGTTTTATGTGTTTCTTTTCGCCAGAGACTGGAGCAGTTCCGTTCAGAATGTGTCGCTTGTGCAGCACATAGGGAATATCTTCTTTCAGCACCTTGGTGAAACGACGCTCATAATCACGGAAGAAACTCTTGGGTAATTCGAATCCGGTCTTGGGTAGATCCACTTGGGGGGCCGCAGCACCTGCTACTCCATCGTAGCATTTGGGTATTTCGAAATTACCATGAGCCTTGCATAGAGGCGGGGCACTGGGTATCTGCTTGTAGATATAATCTTCATCACTTGAATTCGAATCCGCTGGAGTAAGATCGATGGACTTCTGATGCATTAAAACATGACGCCTTGAATTGCTACCCAATCGTGCGCGATTTGCCAGTGAATTGGGATCACTCTTGGTTCGCTCGACTGTGGCATGGGAATAGTTCATGGGAACCAGTATGGGATTGTATTCCTCGAAATGAGTCTTGGCCATCAGCTCCTCTTTGCGTGTAATCTTCTGATGGGCCATTACGCGAGCCTGCTGCTTCTCGAATTCGGAAATAAGCTCCGGCGTAAGCGGATATTCCGGACTTTGTTTGGCTTTCTCATCCTTGGGCTGTCCTTCCCACTGTTTTGTATATTTTTGTATGCATTCAATTCTATCCTGATCAAAGCTAAAGATGTTTTCACTATCAGACCGACGTCGAAAAGCAGAAATCTTGCAAGATTGGGAATTACTTTTCTTTATGGGCGCCGTTTTGTCTAGCGAATCACCGGTCTGTATATCCTTCTCTTTACAACGCATCCCGGAAGCCGGAGTCGATACTGATTCTGGTGATTTATTGCCAAACGATTTGGCATTGCGTTCAATTTCCACATTTTGTAAGCTAATCGAATGGACCTTCGAGGTCTTGTGGTTTTTGTTGCTGGGAAACGTTGAGTATGTATCACGACTGTCGTAGAATGAGCTATTCGCCGTCGACGAATGCGTGTCGGAGAGCAAGCAATCATGACTCTTGACCTTGGGGCGAGAGTAAAGACCTTCGGCCTCTACAGTTCCACCACCTGCCTCCACGGCATCGTAGTAGTCGCTCTTGGACTCCTGACTGGATTGAGCGAACTTCTCGTAGAGTTCCTTTTTATTAAACTGTTTCACTTTCTTACAGGTCGTTGTAGGCATTTCATAGTTGCGTCCAAAACAATCACCAACCAGAGACTCCTTCGAATCCTGACTGGAGGCCACTGATGTCTTGCTCTTTGTCGTTTCTCTGGATTTTTTGCTATCGGTATGATAAAGACTATCACGTGATTTCTTACTCGAGTCCGAACTGCGTGAGATTTTGGTCTCAAACATTTCGCTTTGACTCTCCTGACTGGATGTACGAGTTAGCAGGGCTTCCTGTATTTTCTTGTAGAAGTTACCATCTGATTTAACCGAGAGTTTTTCACGCGGCAAATATCTCGGATCTTCAGCATCCCAGATTTCATTCATAATGTCGGCAGCGGACTTGGATTTCACATCGATTGCCGAACGATATTTATGCCGTTCCGAGACAGATTCATCATCGCTTGGTATGTAATTGCCCGAGTCCAAAGAACATGAACGTATGTGATCTTCGGACCGGCGGCGTCCGCTAAAGAAATCAATATCGTATTTCTCCAACAGCTCGTAACTGTCCTGAGAGATATCATCCTGAGAGCCAGAATAATCCAATTGCTGGCCATAATGGCGCTTATGATCGTGGTTGTTAAACGTAGTGCCCGGGTAGCTGGACGAATAGACTTTGCTCTGTGTCAATGGGAAAAAGTCCTGTTGCGCATCGATTGAATGATTTTTGGTGAAATATAACGAATGCCTCGTATCATCATAGCGCGTAACTGGCGAGTCAATACGATTGGATGAGAGGAATTCCTTATCGAAGGCTGTCATGGGTTTGGATTGCTCGCGATCATAGTAAGCAGTTGAGCTGTAACGTTCAAAGAGATCCTTGCAGGAACTACTCTTTAGCCACGATTCGCGTGCAACCTGATCGTAGATATTTTCGCCCTCTTCGTCATCATCCTCGTCGTCCTCATCGTTCATATAGTGGGCAGCAGCTTCCTCAGGCTTCACGAACTGAGCTGTGGAATATAGATTACCCGAAGACATTTGATATTCCAATTTCTCGGATGATGTTCGCTGGGCTGGCGGTAGATTTCCAACCGAATGATGGGTAATATAGTGACTATCATAGGAGTCAACTGAATCGACACCCGACAATTCCGAATTTCTTGGTAATGAATGCGTTTGTCTGGAGCTTTGCGAGTCCAACGAGGGAGTAAGATGATTCTCCGAATGGGCCAGCTTGACTCTTTCTTTGGCTGCATAACGTTTGGTATTGAACCCAGTCCCAAAATATGATGATGACGATGATTCCGAGGGATGGTTGAGATCGTTGTGGTATTGATAGTTATTGTAGCTACGCTCCTGGGCAGCGGCAAAGGCCGAAGTGCTTGGCTGCTGGAGCATAGGCACTGCTACGGGCTGAAGGCCCAATTGTTTGGCTCGTGTATATTGTAGGATCGTCTGATCGATAAACTCATCACTGAAATGTTTCTCGCGAATCTTTGACTTGGCCTTACGGTTCACAGTGGCATAGATATCATTACGTTCGTTCAAATTAAGATGTTCGCTGTTGGAGAGCTTGTGCTCGGGATATTTATAGTGGCCAGCGCCACCGGCGCCACCCATGTCATTGATGTCAGTATAGATAATGTTGTCGGTTTCCGTTTCGGTTGAGTTTGCATTAGCATTGTTGAGCATGCACTGTTTAGACATCGAATAATTCGTACTGCTATAATGGACTGGGGTGACAGTTTGCGATTGGGACTCCTGTGACCGAAGCGGCGGACGATGGGCATTGGCCAAGGCCGCCAGTGAGGCTGCCGCCATACTCTCCCGATTGATGGTAGATGCTGTCAAGTCCGAATCCGCTTCCTCCTCGACTAATTCCTCCTCCTCCTCCCCCATAGGGTCCTCCTCCTCCTCCATGTCCGCAGGTTCCAACATTTCCTCCTCCTGTTCCTCCAATTCCATAGAGCTGCTGAGATCCACCATAGTGTTGTTGTGCGTGTTGCTGTTGTGCGAGTTGTTGGTGTTGATGCTGATGCTGATGAGCTGCGGCGACGCAGGGACAAACACTTGGGATCCCACTGAGACTCGACGAGGGGTGCTGTTGCTGTACAAGTGGGACAAGTGGCTCAGACCTGCATTTCAACGATCGCGAACACGGAATGAGAAAGTGTCAAGAAAGAGTTAGCACAAACCCGCACGCATCGGTTCCAAAACGGAAACCAAGAACTAATGAAACAAAATCAAAGACAAACCGAAATTATAGCGAAATCAAGTGAATCACAAAACTGGACTTAAGGTACGCACTAAAAACAAAAGGAAACACTGCAAAACAGAATGATTATAATTAAAATATCTATATTCAAAGTGGGCACGAATGGATTAACTAATTTAGCCATCGATCCCACTATGAATAGCTTGGAATAAATTAAATTATACAACTAGGACTAAAATTAAATAAGAATTAATGATAATGACGGTTAATGGATTCGATCACTCACCTAAATTGTGATCGCCTGGATGCACACGACCCGGATCTGGACCTCGCTGTTGTTGCTGCTGCTGCTGTTGTTGACTGCTGCTGCTGCTGTTGTTGTTGTGATGAATGGGCGAAGTCCACGACTGCGGACCCTGTGGCGAAAGCGAGCGGTTCGAATTCATTTGGTCCATAGCCGCTGCCGAGTGGTGTTGACGTTCCGCCGCCGAGCATGCCGCCACTTCCTCCGGTGAGGTTGGCGATTCCGCTGCATAGTTCTTCGTCTGATAGATCTCCACCTGGGCTGCTGTGACCTAAAACATACAAAATGTGTAATGGATATTTTTAGGAGTTCCCACCCGCACCCCCATCCCCTTCAACATACTTGAGAACGCATGTGGTCGATAGGATTGTTGCGTCGGCGATCCAAGGTATCCGCTGCCTTCTTCGTCAGAGAAGGGGTCATCGAGTCGTTGCATTGATTGCGATAATCCCATGCCGCTAAATTGTTCAAATAACAATAGATAGAAATTAATAGAAAATGGCACAAATCAATCATGAAATCAATTAACTTTTCGACTGACTCGACTCTACTCTACAGACATGCCCACAAATCAAAAAGGAATTAAATAAAAATCAAATTAAACACCAGAGAGAAAAAATTAAAAGCAAATGAAAAACCAAAATACAATTGAACATTTTGAAAATAAAAATAAATACAAACCAGTGTCAATTGGGAGTAGGGGATTGGCTGAAATGCTGGAATTCACATACGTATGCGATTGACTTCGGCTACTAGCATTCAGTGGCCCTTGCCGGAATGACTGAGACCTGCAGCAAAAGAAAAGACAAGAGGAATACCACGGTTTTATTTTAACATGCTCAGTTTTTTTTTTTTTTTATTTTTTTGGTTTTTTTAGGATTTAGTTTTTTTTGGTTTTGGTTTTGCTTTTAGTTAAATGTGTTTAGCACGTTTTAGTTGAAAGTTTTAAGAGCTTGCTTTATCGAAAAGCATGGGAGAGAAGCGAGATATTGCTTTGCTTTTAGCGAAAAGACACACACAGAAGTTTATGCTGGCGGTAGATATCATTTTCAAATTAAAATAAAATCAAATCAATAAGTTTTAAGTGCTAGTAAACATAAAAATTGTTAATTGACAATAAATATACATATATACACAGCGCACAAACAACAGAGAAACTATTTTTTTTTTCTAATATCTGGTTGGGTAAACTAATTCGAGACATCTTCTCTAAATTACCATATGTGGTACTATATATACAAATCTGACAAATATACCAAATCAATTTAATCTTAATCCGGTAAAAAAATTCAATCAATAATCTCATTATCTAGAAAACTGATTAATTTTTGAGAGCTTTAATAAAAATGTATCGCTTGGCCTTTAAGTGATTTGAAAAAGTTTCGGCTGGTAGCCACATAAAAATGAAGGATACAAATATAAATCGAGATAGTTTAACCCGGTGTAGATTTGAAACTTTTATATTTGAGGCTTGAAATTGTTAACGATCCGAAAAGTTTTTTTAATCCGTTAGCGGAATGAAGCCTAAGACTACTTAATCTTCGAAATGAATAGGAATTTTGAACGAAGAAGGCATTAGTTATTTAATGACCAAAAAATAAGCGCCTAATGCGACTTCGTCGATACATGCTTTCACATTTAGATTCGAAATCTCTTCGTACTAGAATTACACATATAACAGGGCACAATTATATTAAAGCAAATTAGAATGCCGAATTCAAGATGATAGTACAGCACTCCAAGAAAGGAACAAGAGAACAACATCATCATCCATCGTGGTTATCGTCTGAATACTAGACTAACTACTACAAACAACACACAAAACAACACAACTATGATCAGGGATGATGAATGAAAGATTACAATAACTTTATATAATAGTAATGAGCGACAGGATAGAGATTGCGAGAGAGAAAAAAGAGGGGTGGGGGAGGGTGGCGTCTGAGTGGTTTGATTAGTGGTGGTTAATGATATATGACACGGGGAAGGACAAATTAGAATGCTATTGGAGAGTATTACACATAAACAGTTTGCCAATTGTTAATTTCGTTTTACACAAATCAAAAACTAATATTGAGAAATACACAACAACAAAAAATTCGAAATAATTAAGATAATTGTCTAAATTATTTTTAAAAGGATTTCATCCATAACTCACAACACACGCACACAATTTGAAGCGGGTTTTCGGTTAATGGAAATCCAAATGCTGTTCAAAACCAACAACTCAAATTAAATAAAACTTTTAAAATGATTTTCTAGATCTTTGGGTTTTCCGTTTTGTTTTGAAGTTTCTGTTGTGCTTTGTTTTGTTTATGACGAATTGGTTTATGTTTTATTCAATTTTAGTCTGTATTTTGTTGTATTCATTGTTTTCAGGTAAATCCTCTTCTCTTTTCTAAGGCGCGTGACCAACTTACAAAAGTTTTTGTGGGTGGTTTCTATTGTTCTTTTGTTTTTAAGCGGGGTGGAACAGTTTATAAATAAATGAAACTAAAGAACAACAAGAATTTGGTATAATAGAAAATGTTAAAAAAGTGTATTCAAAATGAATAATCAAACAAACAATTGAGAGTCGAGTTTTTCTTTTTTTGTATGATGATTTTCAATGTGTCTGAATGAAGATTGTTTCTCTTATAACTATATAGATATATTTATTTATATATATATATATGAAAATAGTTATTTTTTGATTAGAATATTTGATATAAAATAAAAAGAAAGTACAGAAACCAAAAATATTACAAAAATCGTTTTATAGATTTTCCGAAACTGAAGTTTTTAAGCCAAAGACGTTTCGAAGAAATGAGTAAAAAGAAAACACAAGAAGTGTCTCTACATCCAAATGGAATACATAAACATAAAACTCAAAGCAAATTTAAATAGCATTTTGTGATTAAAGCCTTAGGGTCCGGTCCTTGGCATCATCTTTAGACTCTATCTTTTTACATTTCACTTACCTTTGAAAGTTCTGTCGTTTTACATAATTCTCGCGTACAAATTCAATAATCTGTTTTTGAGTTTTGCCGCTATAACTATAATGGAGAACGAGAGAGAGAGAGACACAGAAAGTCATTAAAAAGTCACATAAATGTATATAATATTCATTAAATTAATTTTTTCTCATACCGAAATGAACTGCCGCGAGAAAGGACACGAGTCTTACGCCTTGGCGTATTTTGTACGGCCGTGCAACGAAAGAATCCATGATTTTCCACACATTTCTTCCAAAAGTTTTTACACTCATTACGTCCTTCGAAGAAAAACTCCACTGTGTCCTTGTAATAGCCCTGGAAATGTGATAAATTGCCATTTAAAAAGTTTCCCATTAAAATAGAATTTCATTTTGAATATTTACATAGCCCTCGGGATGGAGTTTGACCAAGAAACGTTTACGCTTGAATGATATTTTACGAATTTTCGCCCAAGAGAAGGTATTAATCCGTGTTATATTCTGGAAGACTGCGATGCCCATGTGAGCAACAGCTAGATTCAACGGTACGCCCTCCACATCCTTGGCCGGATGCATTTTCATGCCATAAAGCTCACAACGACGTGCCGTCTCTAGTAAATTGAGGTCCGCCTCGGCTGGCGATTGTCCACTGTAATTATTACAATTGCAATTAAACAAATCCATCGAATTTAAAAAAAACGCTGTTGCATAATTCTTCAATTCATTACATACACATGTTTCTTATGGTTCTCCATAATTTTGCGCTGCATTGTGGCATCTTGATGTGGCACAAACCGATACGATGACAGATACGTATGATCGGGATAATCCTCCGGAACGAAATCACCGCATGAAGCCTGAACAATGTAGCTGGCCATAAGAGCTGCTGTATTATCATTGCACTGTAGTGTGCCAACTGCCAAATCGCGTTTGATTTGCAAGCAAAATAGATATCTGCAATAGAAAATAACAATCATTATCAAGAACACACTTATAGATCAGAAATCTTTCAACTTACCTAGTGTACTCCTCCTCTAACTGAGCTGGATCTGGTGTATAGAATTTAATGCAAAAACGTAATACTGGGTCAATCAAGGATAGACCAACTTGACGATTCATTGGCTTCTCCAGATCGAGCCAATACTTGGTATGTGTTGATATTTCACTGTATTCTAGACCAAAATAGTCCGCTTCGAGTAGATTCAATTGGCGACAAACCTGCTCGAAAAGGACACGACCCAAAGCTTTGGCCTAAAAGGATAGAAGAAGGATGGAATTAGAATTTAGATTAATAAGAAATGTCATTTGGCATACGGTAAATAATATACGACTAAAGCCTACACTCAATTTGGCAGACACGACCTTCTTTTCATTATACATATAGAACGTAATTGCAGTAGAAGAAGACAACGTGGCCCAGTTTAGTGTGTTCGGGCGTCAACTCAATTGAAATTTTTATTTAAATGCAATCAGACGCATCTCACCCGCAAGACGCTTGGGGTTGGCTGAGGGCATGTGGCGTCATCATCATTGTCATCATCATCATCATCATGAACGTCGCCATAGTAAGACCAGAATTGCATGCTAGATTAGATTTTAACGAGCTTAACGAGCTCCAAGCCATCTTTCGACCTCTCCTCTTGAGTACAAGTCCAATGACTCTGGTAATTGTGCATGAAATTTATTCAACAACTATCTGAAATCTATTGAAGTGCTTTGCTGTGCGCTAGGTGATAAGACCAATTCAAATATTGCACATTAGCTGACATTAGTTTTAATTGCAATGCCGCCCAAAGTGGAAAAAATAATATGGTGATCTTTTTCCAAGTGGAAATATTACCATTTTCAAACGTATTCAAAGCTTAGTTGAATTGTGTGGTTTCAATATATCCCATTTTCGCATTGCATAACATTTATTTCTATTAATGAAAGACTCTTCCAGTGGCATCTCTAAATAGAACATAAAATTGTAATTTTCCGACATCCTTTTAGTCTTTATGGGAAATCAATTTACAAAATTAGCAAATTCCGGTGGTCCTTGAAATAAACACCATGTTACCGGGGTTGCCTCTATCAATTTGCTAATTTGACTAGAATAATAAAGCATTTTAATCTCCGCATATAATATTGGCCATGTGACGCATAGGCAAGAAATATGTTAATTTTAGATCAAGCAACATAGCTTTACAAACAGGACAAGGCTAAAGCCATTTCGATGCCTTTACAGGCTGCTACACATTTGGCCAGCATTGGAAGAAAGGAATCAAGCGACGGACAAACAGCTAACCAATCAAGGAAAGTGCTTTGTCAGGTTTTGGCAAGAAAATGATGCGCTCAATTTTGCCCCAAAAAGCATGCAACACATTTCGAGTGTGAAATGTTTTAGCAGCTGCCTCCTGCCTCCGCCCCTTTCTCTCTCTTGCCACATAGATATTCGTGCCAAAATGTCATTAAAATCTTCCTAACGCCTCTTGTTGATTTTCGTTTTTGCATAGTTTATGAGGCGTACACACAACACACACACACTCATGCCGTTGGGCGTGGTCAAGGCTATATGAAACATTTTTAATTGAAATATAAGCCTTAAACAACAACGAGTGAGTGAGTAAGTGAGTAGCTCAAACAATGAATAATTTATATCAAGAAATAGCCACTGTATTTTTCATGTGGCAAGAGAAGAGAGGAGCAAGGGCATAAAAGTTTCACATTTGTGTATTTACTTTAGGATCAGCGGCAGGGATAAAAGACTTCCTCGGTTGAATCTCGAATTACTTCTGATTGTACGCATAAGCTAATTATAACAAATTCAGCAATATATACACTGAACGAAAATCAAAGTACACAAAGTATTCTTTTTCATTGAGCTTAAAGCGTGGGACGTTGGATAAACAAAACCCTTGAATCAATTCAGAAGTTACGCAGAAATAATTCTAATTAAATCTAAATGAAATATGTATTGGAATCAAAAACGGTCTCAGACTTAACTTACGTTCCTTTTAAATGTGATATAATTAAACGTAAACTAATAGAATTAATCTATAAGCTAAAGGGGAGAATACTCATATTTCTGATTAAATTATCAAAGAACTTATGACACATCCCACTTATATTTAAGTTAACTTAATATAAACCACAATATAATAATGTTTATACAACTTTTCCAAGCTGAAGCGAATTTAATTTAATTTTGGCAAACATGAGGCAGGGCAGAAGGAGATAGAGAGGGAAAAAATTCTGAAGAAATTCTCTTGAGAATGCAACGCGGCGCCATCAACAATGTTTGCCAAACCAACTGGAGGCTCATGGCAGGACCACGCCCAAAGTTTTCCCACACACACACTGACACAATATGGGACATATACACTGATACACATTCGGGTCATTCAATTGTCTACTTTTAGGCCAATTTGGATTTTCTCTACAGAGCAAACCAATTAACTTTGGACGACTTCTGCAGAACGGAAAATGGCGGAAAACGGAAATGGCAAAATGACAGGAAGCAGCTTTGCCAATGCAAACAAAACCCGCATGCACACACAGAGACCTCTAAAAGTTGGCATACAATTCCATCCACTCGCTTATTCAATTTGTCGCCGAGACAAAAGAAAGGATGCACACAAGGATGTTTGTCTCCTGCAGGTGTCGTATCCAGGATGCGGGCGGACGACAGAATGCTAGAAATTTGTAAAATTTGTAGTAAAATTGCAAATGGGAAAAAAAAAGTCAGTTTTCAAACTTGTGGCTTAGCAAATAATTTTTTGTTATGCCTCTAAATGGAAAAAGTTTGTAAAGAGATCAAAAATAAAACAATTTATTGTGCAATAAACCATTTTGCCACATTCTCGCTCTCTTTGAACTGTCAAATAAATGTCAATAATTTGCGTCATAATTCGCTAAAAAAAACATAAATCTATTTTGGCGTTATCAGCAAAAGAAAAAATTAATATTTTTCCTCCTCAACCGCCGTTTGTATAAACTAGATAAGCGTTAAAAAAAAAAATACCACAAATATTTTCCTTTCTTGTTTGTGTGCGAGGATAAATAAATGGAATGTCGTCAGCAAAAGTAAGTAAAGCAAAAGTTGGAGAAATTGCCGAAACCCACTTTCAAACTGAAGTGCCCCAGTGCAGTTGCTATTGTTGCTCCACACCCAAATAGTCCCGCCGCCGTGTTCATGTCCAGGTCGGTTTCAACCACAACATGTCATGGTCAGATAGCCACACAAAACCCATTAGAAACCTTTATTAATAATGCATTTGACCAGCAAAGTTTAGTTAAGGCAACACACAGAGAGACCATAAAATTGTACAAAGCCTTCGCCCGTTCGCCTCGCTTTCATAGACCACAGAAAAGCTGACATTATACAACTCAGTCTGCGGTTCATATAATGGCTCAGGGGCTATTCCGAACCGAAGGAAGGAAGGCATCCATCTATCCAGCTTTGGGGTAACTATTTTTGTACCATTGCAGCAACTATGTCAATATGTATGTACATATAATATTTACGCAACGCAACAGAAAGAGAAATAAATTGTGTGACACACAGCAGTAAAGCAAAAATATGTAAGAATGTTACGTGATTGAATTTTTAATATCGGTATAACGAAATTCATTTGAAAACGGTGCAATATATTTATATGAAAACATGTTTAGAATCGTTTTTATAAATATGGAACGATTTTCCATCGTTAAAGAACTTAGCAAAATTCGGACTTGTTCTGCTGTTTGGAAATAGTAATTCTTGTTACTATTTTAGTACGTCTGGTTTCTATAAATCATTAAAAAAATGTGTAACTGAAACTGCCACGTTTGAATATTTGAATTTTAAGCGAAATACTTGTGAAACACGAAAGGATTTTCAGCAATGTCAATGCGCAGAAAGCACTACGGAGAAGAAGTAAGCACATGGCAGGCATTTTTTTTGCAGTTTTGCAGCTGTTTCACCATATAAATTGTTGAGTGGCCCCAAGCCGCTGGCTATTCAAGGGATGGGGATGGGGGGTGCATAAAATAGTTTTGTGTTGGTTAGCAGGAAAGCAGCCACTTAACAATGGCGGAGGCAGCAGCCTCAAGTGCAACTGGTTTGAGAAAAGGTTAGAGCCACCATATCGCCTCCTCGGCCGCTATCCATCCGTAGGATGAGAGGTTGGTTGGAGTAGAACCTCAACACAAACAATGGCAACCATTTTGTAAAATGTTGTAGAACATTTTTTCCTGTTGAAGCCTTTGAAATGTGTCTGCTGGCTGTCCTGCATTGCCCCACCCAGCTCCGCCCTGTCCTGCCCTGCTTCGTGAAGCTTTTGGGCGTGGCCACTTTAAACTGAAACAAAACACCAGCTAATGGAGCCACAGGGATGAGAGGAGGAAGTGGGCAACCCCATGACAAAATCCATTAACACAAAAACACAAAAGTGGCCTAAGAGAGAAGGAAAAGAAAAGCAAGGAGCGCGTCATGAGTTGGGCATTAATGCGATTTGTGGTCAACAAACGAACGAATAAACTGACGGACGGACAGACAGACAGACAAACAGACAGACTGATGAACGGACGGACGTGTGTTTGTATTTTGCCGGAATGGAGTGCAGCAGCAGCAGCAGTAGTAGTTGTAGTTCGTAGACCTCAAATGAACTCGCTTTTCTCTCCATCTCTCCTGCTCTTTAATTGCGTGTGGAAAGCAAAATCTATGCCAAGTTGCTCAGTTCGGTTCAGTTTGGTTTTGTTTTCATTTTGTTTTCGGGCACTTCTCGTTACCCAAACCTACTCCATCCCCTTCAGCAACTTCCTCCAGCTGCTACTGCTGCTGCTGCTGGTCTTTCCTTCTGTTCTCTTGTTAGTTCTCTTGCAGCAGATTTTGGCTTCCTGCCAAATACAAAAAGTGGCAAGCATGCACAGGGACATCGCCCTTCCCATTGATACCCCCCGCCAGCCCCTCGATTCCCTGCAACATGCAACTGCAACGGTTTGTCGCATAAATCTACTTTCCACTTGATTTTCACATTTCTATAAATTAAATCTTTCTCTTCACATTTTGGCATTTGCACGTGAAAATGGTTTGTTTCTCCCTGCAAGTAAATGTATATACACAAAATATATGTAAATATTTCTGTACACACAGAAGCGGAGGCAATTTTTCATTTTACGCCTGACTTCCGTTTTTGGCCCAAGTTTCCTGTCCAAAATAAAAAGATATGAAAGAAATGTTTTCGCTTCTCTGCTCACTTAGATTATTAAAAAGAAAAACTAATATTTCAATTTAATTTTAATTGGATTTGGAGTCAGAAATATGTTTTTAGCAAAAGGACAATTATTCAGAAGGACAAACAACATATTAGTTGATTTAAATAATCAAATTCTACAAAGAGTTTGAAGTGACTTATTTAAATAAAATTTATCAATAACTATCAATTAGTTTGTATTTTAGAAGTTCGAGATAAAGTGATAGACTTACCTGTACTTGAAACATGGTGACCGAATCGTCCAGCATTTGTATGCGTACAGTTAACTTCTTGCCACCTCGATGACGCGGCGTTGAGGGAGTCCCATCGACGCCTGAGGGAGTGCTTAGTGAATGGATCATGCGACCGCCAGTAGGTAATCCTCCGGCACCGCTGGCGTTGCTCAAATCATAGTGACGACCGCCACCACCACCACCTCCTCCACCACCGCCAGTGGAGCGAGTGATAGTGCCCATATCGGCCAAAGACATTTTATAGACAAAAATTTTGGGTTACTGCTTCTTGCTAAAACCCTTTCATATATCGTGATTTTTTTTCTTTCAGTGTATTTTTTTTTTCTTTTTTGTCTACGTTGCTATTAAATGCTAAATTTTGGAATGGTACTGGGTTCGGTCCGATATTTACTTCTCTCTTTTCTATTTTGTTACATTAATTGAATTTTTTTAAAGCTGTGTGTGTGTGTTCAATTCGTTTTCTTTTCGTTTGGTTTCGATTTGATTCGCTTACAGCAAAAATTGGAACAACAAATGATAATTTGGTGGTGGGGGAAAGAAGAAGCCTTACAATAATATCTCGCATGTGGTTCACATTTGCCCCTTTAGTTCATCTTTCGTCTTCTTTGTTGCTCAATTTATGATGATTTCTGTTTTTTCTGTTATTTCAAACTTTTGGAACGCATTAATAATATTTATCATATGCTGCCAAGTGGTTGCGCCGCCAATTTCCTCATCATCGTTGATATTCTTCTTGGCACTCAATTGAAGTTGGTCGCATTTTGCTATAAAGACAAAGAAACGAGGCAAATAGAGGCAGCTGTTAGTTATAATTTTCTAAGAAAACAAAGTTTTGCAATTTTGTATACATATGTTGCATTATTTTGAGGATCTTAGGAGGCTAATCTTTTGATAATCTTAAATAATTTCATTTGATTGCTTAAATGTGTGGATTCAGTTTTATTAAACCGGAAAATACTGAACAGAAATCAGTCAATTTTTATTTTACAAATTTCTTTTTTAATTAGTCATCGAAAAATTCGTCTCAAATAGTTTTAAAACGATTATAAACTAAAATCGTTTGCTAAAAGTGGGCGGCGGTGGTCCCACCGCAGTCAGGTGAAATAATAAATAAGCTTAAAAAGTGGGCGATATGAAAAATTAAAATCCCATAAAAGACCGAAAAGACCGTGCAACAACAATGACCCAAAAAAGAGATCTGTTTAACTGTCAAAGGGATATTATTTAAAACATTAAAAGCGCATAAACAAACATACTGAATAGAGGGGGTAAAAGAAATGATCGAAAAATTAGTGAAACACCTGTGAAAATAAATAAGCCTATCACGCACACAAACGACCCACAAAACGGGAGAAGCAAAGGTGAAATAGAGTCCATCAAAGAGAAGGGAGAAAGAGAAATGATAAATCTGAGAGAAAAAAACATGAATAGACGGCAAATCAAAAAATAAAAAAAAAGAAGAAAAAAAAACGCATTATGAACTGCTCCCTAATCAAGTTTGACAAGCTACCCACGTGCTGCTGCCTAGTTTCTGGCCCACGCTCCAAAATTGAAGTTGAAATTGAAGTCGAAGACATCGTCATCATTCAACCTACATATGCATAGACTTCCTCGGAAAAAGAAGTTGGCGCCCAATTATGTTTTATTGGATACAATCCATACGTATGTAGATGTACATATGTATGTATATAAAATATTATTATGAAGTAGAAAGAAGTCATAAACTTTAGTGCGAAAACGAACGTGTGGCCGTGGACTGTAAATTTGCGCAAAATAAAAAGGAAAAAAGGGAACAGAATACAGGATGCCCATCCTCATCATCATGATATTGAATGAGGCGTGAAATATGTGAATTTACGAGGCAACATCTGCATATGAATGTGCCGTAGAAAACGACCTTTTCTTCTATATATAGCATAGTCAGGCAGTCAGCCAGTGAGTCGTCTTGCCCAGCGATAAGAGAGAAGAGTTGACAACGTTCAATGACCCATTGCCAGTTTGGTGGCGATAAGAAAAAACGGCTAAAGATACAACAAATAAATATAAATAAGTATATACTTGCCCACACGCTCTTGCAAAAAAAGAAAAGATACATTCAATACTTTGTTAAACTGACAATCGACTGACTGAATGACTGGATGACTGACGGACTGAAGCGTTTTGACGTCAGTTTTTCAGAGAGCCTCAATAAGTCACGTTTTCACATAAATTATAAATGATTAGCATGTGTGCATTGTGCGCTCATAAAGTATAAGAAATACTAGAAATGAATATTTATTTCATTTTCGGAAACTTCTTCGTTCATCGTGGTGATTAATGTGGCCAGAGCAAGTGCAGAAAATGAAGGAAAGAAAACCATAAATCAACTTCTAAAATAGGCGCCTAAAATAGGTAATGAAATGCTAATGTGAAGTGAAAGCAAAAGAGTTCAAATATCAAAATAGAAATTATTGATTTTCAGCAGTTAAGTTTTTCATCAAAATTTAGTAAAGGTCATTAAACAGGAGGTCAGGCAGCAAAAATGCTTTAAATAGTTGATTTTTGGAATAGAAAACTTTGGTTTTAGTTAACTTTTTAACGGCATTTGAACTTTTTCCTGTTACTTTTGATCAATATTAATTTTCCTTTACAATGATTGCAACATCTCACTGGCACAAAAAATGTGGCAAGTCTAACTTAATTAAGAAACCATAAATTTGATGTCACTCAACACACACGGGCAACATCAATGTAAAAGTAATAAAACTTTGAAGCGGATTACGACGAGAGAAGAGTGCAAAGCAAAGTTGTTCCTTAACAGAAAGAAGATGCGCCAGATGGAAAACTTTGTTTGAGAGACTCAACTTGTGACAAGTCTTGATGGCAACCGGAGCAACACACATCATTGCCTATTTGAGTAAGTTGAGCTTGAGAGTTGAGGAATGCCTGCCTCGTTGACTGGCTGTCTTTCTGCCTATGACTCCAATGGTAACTCCTTTTAACTAAGAAGTATTTCCAACTAAGGCCAAACGATGTCGACGCTGCGGACACATTGGCATAAATAGTTTGCTTTTGGCCAAAGTTGGTGGAGTTGGCTTGGTTGGTTTTTGGTGTTGCTGGCCTGCCTCTAGCGGTACTTCAACCCATTTTCTGTGACCAGTTTCTAGCTACAAGTTATGCGACAACTAACCAACCGAACACCAGTCGAACATCATTAATATTTTGAGTGTGTGTAATTCAGCAAGATTGAGGATTTTGACCAACTAAGCCACATAAACTACAAATCCAGTTATTTACAGAATCCTTAAGAGAGATGTGGGAATATCTTTCTTTTAATGTCTTTAAAAACTGCAGAAACACTATTTGTTTAAGTCGAAAAATACTTCTAATTTTCCACTGCTTTCAAGTTAAATTATCTTATACAGAAAATGCAATTCAATTAAAATATGCAAGGCATCTCTTCTACATAATTTCCATGCCTGATGCTGCTGCTCCTTCTCATTATGATGAATCACTCTAGTTATTTCTTAGGAAACAAAATACACACAGACAACAAAAATGCAATGCAAGCAGCACACAACACTACACTACCAAATTGTTGATGGATGTTTGTATAGTCGAAAGAAAATTAAATCTTCAACAAGAAATCATCTTCTTTTACATCCCACACATATGTTGGTGCTGCTGCTGGGGCACTTCTTATTTTCTTTTTCCCATTCTCATTCTCTTTGTCTTTTCTCTTTTTTTTTACAGTGGGTTTAAAAATAAATTGCATAGCAAGTACACACAAACAGAAAATTATTTATGTAGATGTATAAAAGGATGCACCGTCGTTACATCAAGACCGCTGCCTTGTCTTGTCTGTCTGCCTGTCTGTCAGTTTCTGCTACTGCACCGCATCGCACTGCCATCGGAGGCATTTCAAAGTCGAAACTCTCCTTCACACAGTCGCAGTCGTCCGTCTCTGGCCGTGGCTTTTGGTGTGCAGTTCATTAAAATATGTATTTAAGGTTCTTCTCCAACCCTCTCCCCTTTCCCCTCGTCACGTTGCACCAACCGTCCATACAAATTGCTCTTTTTTTTTAAACTATATGACTTGACTCTTTGTTTATATACAAACTCTATACACTTTACGACTTCTTTTGGAACGTTGTACAAAAAACATATGGTCGGAAGGAGGGGGAGGGAGCGTGTGCGTGTGGCACTTCTTTTCTTCACTTGTCGGCACTTTTTACTCTTTTGAATATATAAAAGAACAACCTTTATATTACGTCCATCTAATTCAACGTAGAAACGTAATTTTTTATCCATGTATCTTGTAAATATCTTTAGTAACATATATATGAGAAAAAAAAAACTAAAAGCAAACCTTAAAATGGTAAAAAAATCTAAGAAATATTTTGAAAAGAAAAAGTAATCCTATACGATCAAATTTAGCTTCTCAATTGCAATGTTTTCTATGTACTATCTTTAATCCACATTTAGATACTTTATTTATTATGTAGAAACTAATAACAGTTTTTTATTTGTAAAATTGACTCTGCATCTACAAACATATATATAAGATAAACACTTAATACATGCAAATAAATAATAGAAACTGGTTAGCGAATTGAACATATCCAAAATATATCGGTCGGAATAAAATACAATGATTAATACCATATGAAGCTTTTGGATCCCCCCCAGGCATTAACCGCAATTGAAACTGCATATATAACTACAGATGTGGAGACAGAGAAGACTATGAACTATGGTGGGGTATACTATAATCTGTGTTTGTGAGTGTGTGGGTCTGTTAATCAATTAGTATTGTCGAAGGCAGTTAACAAACCAGATATACACACACACACACATGCAATGCCAACAACCACTGACGAAGAGAAAGAGAGACAGAGCTAAAAAAAACAGTGCCGTTGACAAGCAAAGCAATTGACAACTGAACAACACATTGACTATTGATTGGAACAGACAGTGAAGCCTACCACACCATCGCGCACTCCACCACCCTTCTATCCATCAAAGCCACCTCAATATAATGTACAACAAATTATACCAATTTGTAGTGCAGCAAGTAAGAGATAAAACATAACGAATTTAAGATGAGATACTTTTTGTTTACCTCATACCCCACATATAGACATATACATATGTATATAAAAGGTCCTAGTATTTTAGATCAATCAAAAACGAGACCTTAATCTTGGAGACTATACTTATATACTCTTACACTTGCAAGAGCCTTCCAATTGGGTAATATGTCTATCAATCGACGATGCAAAAAATTAAATTGAATTTAATTAAGGGTATTTTGTAGTCTGTGCCTTTGTCCAGGGTAATTTGCCTTGAATTCCTCTTGATTGCTCTTACGGTAGCATTCTTATTTTTGTCTCTAATTAGTCTTTAACTTCTTTCATATTTTTTTTTAGCCAGTCTTCACTGTAGGGCCAACTCTAGTGTCTTGAACCCAATTTGTATTCAGGCAGTCAGCCAGGCCAAGGGCTTTTTTTATATGTTTATTGAAAAGGAAATGGAAATGAGTTTTGTGAACGAAGGAAAGAAAATGTCAACACCTAAGCCAAGAGACAATTTTAATTAATCTTGGCTTAAATCGGGATGTATAAATTTAAAGGTGCTTGCATGCCACTCCCCTTTTTTAACTGGTCCTATTCAGAGATGTGGGCCACACAAAAAGCCAACAAAGCGTGTAGAGAAGAGATGGCAAATGCAATATAAATAAATCAGAGCAACGGATAGGATAGGGAGAAGAGGACAAAAAAATGGGGATTTAATTTGCTTTGTCCTTTCTGTGAATGTGTGTCTCTATCTGTAACTTGTTCCACATGGTTACTATATATGGGTATGTTTATCTAACGTACAAAATATATATAAAAAAAACTGTGTTGACCCATTTCATCTGAACGATTAAATCATTTTCTTGTTTCTCAAACAAAAGCCAAGACAAATTCTCTACGAACTTTGCCAACATTTACTATAGATACATATATATATATGGTATATGGTATACGGTATACATATATATATATAGATTTCATAATAAAACGCCCATAAAAATGCAAATATTTAAAAATAAATATGAATTTCATTAAATTTTGATATAAAGACCACACAGTTAATTGAGTGTGCATATGTAATAAATAATAAAGCTATTCAAAATCGGAAATGGAAGTTGCGGAAAAAGGCAAATTTTAATTATGTTCGCTCAATTAAAAATCATTGTGAAATGTGGTCTTCTTTGCTTCGTAAAATGTTTACTACTACAATGCTCGTACGATATTATTTTATTAAAAAAGCTTCTGAACCATAACACCAAAAATTGTCATCGATTTTTACCACCAGGATCACTATATGTACATATGTTCTATTAGAGGAGTTAAAAATTGGTAGCTATTTTAAATTGCCAAATAAGTGTATAATATCACCAAGTATGTGCTATGTATAGACACAAAAATAAGCTAATAAAGTCATCTACAATAAGATAAATACAAGTACAAGAAAAACCTTTAATTAAACAATTAAAAAGTATCACAATACACATTTCATTGTCTCTATTGGGTTGGTAGCTTTCAAGTACAATTAATTGATGAGTCAGAAATAGTAGAAAAAATAAAAAAGTTTGTTTTTTGATATTTGCCATCGACTAAATAGTAGCCAAACTATAATACTAGAACCATCACAGTAAAGAACAAGAAAGCAGAAAAATCTCACATAATAAACCTTCTACATATAAAAATTGATTGAAATCTACGGTCCACACTAGTCTGTGATCAATTCCAGCTCTATCCCAGAATATATTATGAGCAACAAAATAAGTTAATTCACAGCGAAATTTTTTCATAATTGAATTATGATGATGATGACGATGATGATGTCAGACAGAGTCAGAAGAGTTGCCGAAAAGTAGAAATACAACAAAAAGAAAAACAATCGAAACAACCTTAAGCAAACAGCCAAAAGCAGCAACAATAAATTGAGTATTTTTAACAGCCTCAAGCCAAAGCGACCAGCCAAACAGTCACCCAGCTAAAGCGAGCCAAATGAAAAGTGTGTGTTTGTCAGCAGGCGCTGCTTATCTAACACACATACGCCTAAAACACATACTTGTGGAGTTTGCCGCTGGTTGTGATAAGGCGCAGTGTGTAAATAGACAACAAAAACAACAACAAGAGGGGGCCAGGGCAGACTGCAGACTACTAAGTTTGAATTATACGACTTTTGTATACCCTAGCCTCGGCATTTTCTTTAGATTGATACTACCCCCCTTTAGCACAAGAGTATATGTAATAATTTCCCCCATTTTTCCCTATCTATCTACCTTATCGCTCTCTGCATAACATTTGCTCATCGTTTTATCTATTTCATTGTGAACCGTTATGGGTAAAATGCAACTGTATTGTGTGTGAGTGTGTGTGTATAGCGTATTTGTGTTATCATCAATCTCTATCGATAAAAATGTTATTGCTGGTTGTTCGGTTTCTTGCCGTTGTATTTTTTTTGCTGACAAGTTTTGTCATTATGCAAATACCAATGAAACGAAATGTTAAGCTAACCTAAAACCATTTCCCCTTAACCAAAATTCGCATTCACGCGCTTAAAAGAGAGCAAAAGTCAAATCGAGAGAAAGAGAGTGAAAGAGAACGATGGAGAGAGAGGATGGACCGACATAATGTGGGTGGCTGGGGGCTGGCAAGCAACCTCAAACAAATGCAATGACCTGAATTTAAAGGAAACTAAAAGAAAATGGCGATAACGAGAACAAAAGGCAAAAAAAGGAAAAGGTACCCCCCTCGTCTAAGTTAAAACCCAAAAATAATGGGCAGCACAATGAGCAAAACAGTTTTAAAATGATTTGTATATGAACGTAAAATATCCCGAACATTTTTTCTTCTATTATGTTTTCATTGACTGAGGGACTGAGTAATTACACCTGCAAATAATAGATACCAATTTACTAGATTAGTGGGGAAGCAGGATAAAAATGGTTTAATTGTCTAAACTCACACAAATATGGATTGATTATAAAGTCCATACCAATGCTGATAACGTTTGGGCCTAACCTCGTACATCCCCTTTTTAATCAGATAATTTGTTGTACAGAAGTATTCAATTTGCAGCTATGTAAAAGGATTAACATGTGTTGCCAAAAAGATAAACAGCAGAAAATACAAAAGGAAAAAAACAGAACGTACTTAAAATCAAGGTGCGGCGGCAGCTTTGTCTCTTTCCAACACCAGCAGCTGCGACAAGTGTTTACAAAATATTCAAGCCAAAAAAATTGTAACTGTAATTGTTGTTCTCTCTTTCTCTCCGTTTTACACTGAGCAAATTGCTATCTATGTGTGCGTGTATGTGTGTATACGACGTCCTTGCTTAACACAAGAGAAACAGCTAAAGTATCGTAGCATCAACGAGTTCGAGGGGGAGGAAGAAGTGCGGGTGTATCAGGGCAGGGCCACCCGTTTTACTGTTGTCAAAGTCTTCACACTCTTGCTTTGCCTCTTGGTCCTTTCTTACGTTCTATCCTGTTCTGCCCGCTTACACTTATTGGTGTGCGTGCGCGCGGGTTAAATTCTAAGGGCGGGTACTACGGGGCGAATGAATCTCTGTATGTGTCTGCGGGCGTGTATGTGGGTATTTGTGTGTGCTCTGGAATTTGACGTGCTTATTGAATTTTCGAGGCTTCAATGAGTTGCGCAAAATTAAGTATTTTCCGTTGTGTTGCATTTACTTTTAATTTCGTTAACAACATCGTTTGTTCTCAACTTAAGTTTACTTTGATGCTGCGCCCTTTACACACACAGATACACACACGCACGCACACATGTATTGTGCGAAAAAATTTACAAGTCACAAAACATACCAGTGGGGCGCGGGGGCGATGGCGATGGCGAGGGCAACACTTTCATGTAATTATCAATTAAACACATTTATTAAACACGCACACACAATTCACTGTTGTCACTTGCTGTGTTTTACCACCACGCACATTTTATTTATATTTTCAGCAATTTTTTTAGTTGTAAAATGCAATTTAATTGCATTTTTCTTTCATTTTACTCGCGACGACGAGCAGCACGCAACCTTCCACCTTGATTTTCAAACGATAAATGATAACAGCAGTATCGATATTATCGATATTTTGGAAATTTGGGATTATATCGATTCGTTTTTCTTAATGTCGATATATCGGAATAATGGACGTCGAGCCAAATGAGACGACGTCGAACCAAATGAGACCACAAAGTGACCAGATCTTCAAAGCATAAAAAAGCTAAATTTATTTTCCCACCCATTATTTTTAAGTGTGACCAGACCTAGAGAAGCTAAATTTATTTTCCCACCCATTATTTTTAAGTGTGACCAGATCTAGAAAAGCGACATTTATTTTCCCACCCACTATTTTTAAGTGTGACCAGATCAGAAAAGCGACATTTATTTTCCCACCCATTATTTTTAAGTGTGACCAGATCTAGAAAAGCGACATTTATTTTCCCACCCACTATTTTTAAGTGTGACCAGATCAGAAAAGCGACATTTATTTTCCCACCCATTATTTTTAAGTGTGACCAGATCTAGAAAAGCTAAATTTAGTTTGCCACCCAGTATTAGCAAAAATATCGAATGTAATCGAACAATCGGTTTAACCTATCGATGATATTAATATCGTTACCGGTTTAGTATATCGATAGATTTTGATATCGTTATCCCTGGTAGAATTTGTGTTATCGGGGTAACCTGCAAAGTTTGATTAAATATTTTGTTAATAACATAATGCAGCGGGTGTGTATCAATAAAAACAAGCTGTATAAACAAAATGCATTGACTTTTCTCCCCTAGGGAATAAACACATACTTCAAACGGGTGGACGCCAGCAGCAATGGCAACAAGAAGGAAAGCAGCGAGACGCCAGCAAAGGCGCCAAAAAAACGCAAGGCATTGGTTATCTCCAGCGATGAGGATGAAATCGCAGCCAGTCCACAGCAGCCCAAAAAGTCCAGGCACACCAACGGCCATGGCAATCAGAAACCGTCACTGTCCAAACTGAAGGCTGAGGTGAAGCAGAAAGTGGACCCCACGGAACTTTTTGGTGGCCAAACCAACCGGGTCGAGGCTCCAAAAGCCAAAAGCAAGTGCATGTTAGAATTTGAGGATGAGGAAATTGATAAGAGCCTTATGGAAGTAGATCTGGATGGAAGTGTAGCCACTGACAAGCCATTGAAGCGGGAGGAAGAGCCTGTAAAATCCAGCCCTGAGCCGCCGACATCTGCAAAAGCCAAGAAATCTTCCACGCCAAGAGTTAAAAAGGAAAAGGAGCCTAAGCATGCAGATTTAGAAACCAGTGTAATGTCTGATGAGGATCGGCACGAGCGCAAACGCAAGGCAGCTGTGCTCTATCAACATTACAAGAATCGCAGCAGTTGCATTAATCACGGTAGCAAAGAAATACCCAAAGGTGCGCCCGATTGCTTGAAGGGGTTAACCTTTGTGGTCACCGGCGTTCTAGAATCTATGGAGCGAGAGGAAGCCGAGTCGGTTATCAAGGAGTATGGTGGTCGAGTGATGACTGTGGTGGGCAAGAAACTTAAATATTTGGTAGTTGGCGAGGAGGCGGGTCCCAAAAAGTTGGCTGTGGCTGAGGAGCTCAACATTCCCATATTGAGTGAAGATGGTCTATTCGATTTAATTAGGGAAATGTCGGGGCAGGTAAAGAAGGAGCCGCAGGACAACATAAAGAAGGAACCGAAGGACAACATAAAAAAGGAACCGAAGGACAACATAAAAAAGGAAAAAGAACAAGGAGAAACAAATGGAAAAGTAAAAAAAGAGAAAGAAGTCGGTTCCAAGTCGAAAATGGAGAAAGAGAAGAAAGATGCCTCACCCAAGGTGAAAAAGGAACAGTTGGAGATTACTACTAAAGTAAAGAAAGAAGAGGACAAGCCAGATTTGTCCTCCCAGATTAAAAAATCCCCCAAGAAAAGCGAGGACCATATCTCTGAGTTCAGAGTTAAACAAGAACCTCGTCCAGAAATTAAAAAAGAATCACCAAGTGAACTTAATGTGGCCTGGGTGGACAAATATAAGCCCACTTCCATTAAGGAAATCGTTGGCCAAGCTGGAGCCTCGTCCAATGTAACCAAGTGAGTGCATCCATAAATCGCTTACTAAGTGGAATAAAATCTATTTTTCTTTCCTACAGGTTATTAAACTGGCTAACCAAATGGTATACCAATCATGATGGCAAAAAGAAACCTCAACGACCAAATCCCTGGGCGAAAAATGATGATGGTAGTTTCTTTAAGGCTGCCCTTCTCTCGGGTCCACCCGGCATAGGCAAAACAACGACAGCCACTTTGGTGGTCAAAGAATTGGGTTTCGATGCAGTCGAATTTAATGCCTCCGATACCAGAAGTAAGCGATTGCTTAAGGAGGAAGTGTCCAGTTTGTTGGGCAATAAATCCCTCTATGGTTATTGTAATGGTCAATCTCAGGCGGTTTCCAAGAAGCATGTTCTGATAATGGACGAAGTGGACGGCATGGCTGGCAATGAGGATCGTGGTGGCATGCAGGAGCTAATTGCACTAATTAAAGATAGTTCTGTGCCCATCATTTGCATGTGCAATGATCGCAATCATCCCAAGATTCGTTCGCTGGTTAATTACTGTTATGACTTGCGTTTCCAGCGACCGCGGATAGAGCAGATCAAGGGTCGAATTATGAGCATATGCTTCAAGGAAAAGATGAAAATTCCACCAGCAAAGGTTGAAGAGATTATAGCAGCTACCAATAATGATATAAGACAATCGATCAATCACATTGCCCTACTGAGTGCCTCGGGAGAGGAAAATAAACTACCTCAAAAGGCTGGAGTTGACAAAGTGGCCAGCAAGGATCTTAAACTGGGTCCTTGGGAAGTGGTGCGAAAAGTCTTCACGCAGGAGGAGCACAAGCATATGAATCTCAACGATAAATGTGATTTATTTTTCCATGATTATAGCATGGGCCCGCTCTTTGTGCAGCATAATTATCTACAGGTGACACCGCAGGGCAACAGGTAAGAAAATATGAGAACTTAATGATGTTTACTCACAACAAACTCCACTTGTAGAGACACTCATATGGCCAAGGTAGCGGCCACTGCCGATGCTCTCAGTCTGGGGGACATGGTGGAAAAGCGAATTCGAGCAAATTCCGCTTGGAGCTTGCTCCCCACTCAAGCCATCTTCAGCTCTGTATTGCCTGGTGAGCAGATGTGTGGCCATTTCACTGGACAAATCAACTTTCCCGGCTGGCTGGGCAAAAATTCCAAGTATGATTGTTATACTTATTTCAATAGTTCAATTGATTCATTTGATTTTGTCCAATTTCAGGTCAAATAAGAGAGCTCGTCTTGCCCAAGAGTTGCATGATCACACCAGAATATGTACATCCGGCTCACGTTTGTCCATTCGCTTGGACTATGCTCCCTTCTTGCTAAACAACATTGTGCGTCCTTTGGCCGAAGACGGGCAAGAGGGTGTTTCCGCTTCTTTGGATGTCATGAAAGATTATCACTTATTGCGTGAAGACTTGGACTCACTTATCGAGCTCACTGCCTGGCCAGGCAAGAAATCACCAATGGACTCGGTAGATGGGCGGGTTAAGGCTGCCCTTACTCGAGCCTACAATAAGGAAGTTATGGCCTATTCCTATTCGGCCCAGGCCAACATTAAGAAGAAACGAGCCGAAGCGGCTGGCGGCGAGGCCGAAGATGGATTGTTGGCTGGCGAGGAAGATGGCGGTGAAGAGGGTGGCACTCAACTTGTGGACTCTGAGAATGAAGACGATAAAGATGACCTCGAACTCGATGGCCTAATCAAGGCTAAGAAGAAGTCATCAGCAGCTGCCAGCACTTCCTCCAAGGCATCAACTTCTAAGAAGGCCACTGCTGGAGCAGGTGGAGCTGCCAAGTCCAAAGCTAAAGCTAAAAAGTAAAGTTGTTTAAGAAATGTAGCACGTATTATTAATTATACAAACATTCTTTATATATATTTTTTTTCGCAAACCAATTTGTTAATGCTTGGAAATCGTAATCGAAAAGTTTTTGAACTAAAATAAAAGAATCTGAATCGATGTGTTTCAAAATTGCCAATAGTTTTTTTTAAATCTGGGTTTTTTTTTCAGGTTATCAAATGAACACTAAATAATTGTTGTCATACCATTCAACTTCTGTCAGTGAGCAACAGTTCAAACGGGAAGAGGCTCTCAAACTCTGGTGTCTACGATTACCTTTCGTACACATATTAATCAACTACTGTCTAGGGGCATTTCAAAATTTTAAATTAACTGCTGAAGTCAACGGAAATTACCTCAACAAATTGCTAATAGCGTAAGCTTAAATCGTTTTTACATATAAATTTAACATGTTATTGGACATGTGCTTCATCAATCTTGCTTCTAAATGCAATCTAATCAAATCAAATCACATTTCAAATCATTAATGCCACTTTTCCCTTCCCTCCTCACCACTTGTGGCAGCTTCTCGCCTATTAAGCATAAGCGTCACACAAGCTGTTTAGTTGCATTTACAAGGCATTACCACCACTCCCACACCAACTTCTCCTGCCCTAGAGCAGGACACCCCCTTTTCTGATTACACGCGCAATTAAGGGTTGCGGACAGGAGCAGGAACAGCAGCAGCAGCAGCAGCAACCGTCTTGTGGCCTCTGTGGCCTGTTGCACGTGCTGAAATGTTTCTACCAAACAAAATGTTACCCTTGGGGCCGATGTGAATGATCGTTACTTAACATTGATTTTGATTAAATGTTTAATATCAACAAAGGGCTGGGGCAATGAGAACAAACAGTGTGAACGAGAGAGGAGAGTAAAGTGCTACAAATAATGCTGGAAAATCTGAAGAAAGGAATGAGAATTTTGAGGGACCCCATTCCACCGGAATGTGCAATTTTTCAGTGCCTCGATTTCAAGAAATATGCAAATATTATTTATACTATATGTTTTCTCCATTTCTTTTCCACTCCCATTTATGTTTTATTTGTTTTTTGATTTTATCAGGGAAAGGCAAACTACATGAACTCAACAAAGATTAATCAGTTAGAAAAATAAACATAATAAAAGGCTAAGCGGGGCTAAGTATGCGACATTTTGATGAATACCAAATCAAAATAATGCGTCAAATTAATTAATCACGATTAAAGCTGCAGAGGGAGAGGAGAGTAGTAAATGAGGGGATTAAGCCAAGGCAGGGGCAAAGGCGAATATAGTACTGATGATCGATAAATGCCTACAGGGGGTAGGCGAAAGGAGAAAGTTACGCTGATAGTGGAGAGGGTGGGGGTCAGGGAGGGTAACAAGTGTTGCCTATCACACGCCATTCTCAAATTAGTGGCAAATGTCCCTCTACCTCTCCCTTCTCTGAGTATATGAAATCTATCACAAAGTCATGGTCTATTATTTTATTTAACACTTTGCCATTTGCAATGTCACGTAATCTAATGCAAATGTAATAAATCCGTATAAATTGTGATTTGAGGGCGGGTTACAACTACTACTACTACTCCCCCCCTTTCTCCCTTTGCACCCAAACGTTGCTACCCCCTTTTTGGGTTGCTATTTTATTTGCTTTACGACGTTTTTTTTTTTTTTTTGCATAATTTAAAGCCTGATTTGACTTGGAATTAAATTTATATTCATTCGACCTCTGTGTGGGAACATTGTCATGTGGTTTTTGGTCTACAAAAAGCGAGAGAGAGAGAAATAGATTTCGATAGAGAAAGAGAGAGTGCGATAGAGTGGGAGTTCTATATGGAGTTAGAGGTAAAAAGCATGGCAGACACCCTTCGGTGTGAACCCATTTTGTTAGCCACAAAGCAAAACCATTGACTTTTTTATGCTCGAACGCTTACCCTTTGCGGTTTATCAATTGAATCAGATATCAACTTGTTGAATGGCTGAAAACCAATACATAACATATCGATTTCACCTACTATTAGCTTTATAAGACATAAAAGGAAATAGTCATGCAGCAAGAGGATCGTAAAGGTGTTTTTTATCCTTGTAGAGGAAGAGGAAATCAATTTAGATTGGCCATAAGTGATTCTACTTTTTTCTCCACAATTCACTAATGCAAATTGGCTTTGAAATCTTCTTTATAACTAAAAGAGAACTGCTGACTAGTCTCTAATTAAAGTTTTTTATATTTTCTATGAAATAGTTAAGTAAAGTAATAAAAAAAAGACCCAATGATCCCTTTTAATATCAATATCAGATAATGCAAAGTAAATAATGAGAAATTGTTAATATTAGCGCCGATTTTATACTCAAATGTAGATAAAAGATTCGCAAATTTATGAGGATACAATTTGGAAAAAGGCTTCCGTACAATACTTTTAAAAATTAAAATTTAAATATTAATTAAAAGTTAAAACAGCGCTTTAAAAGCATTTTAGCTATTTTTTGCAACGATTTAGTTATGTTAACATTTCGGTTATGTAGATTGCTTTTGCTCAGGATTTTCCCAACGTTTTTCTATAATAAAACATTTTCCTTTCACATGAGCTACCCTTGCTACCATTAGTTTAATTGCAACAACTGCAGCATCTGTTGTTCAAATTACCAACTACATTTCGAAAATTAACTGACCAACTAACTAAACAAAAAAATCAGAGGGCCTGACTAGCTTTAACCGAAGTTTATATACTCTTTTAAATTCTTCTTTAGCTAATCAGCACTTTTAAACTAATCAATTGTTTAGAGCTTATGCATAATAGTTGTTGGAAATTAATAGATACGACTGGATTTTTTAAAACTTACAGAACAAAAATTTTTTAAGATTGTAATTTTAGACGAAAGATTATATTTTGAGGTAAAAATATAAACATTACTTTGAAAAATCGTCCAAAAATGTATGTCTATGAATTTTGTTGGAAATTGTTTCCTAATTTTTCACAAATTTTATTTGGTAATTAGCTTAATTCTTTTTTTGAAGACAATAAACATTATTTATCTTTTTCGAAATAGCAAATCTGATGATAGATATCCATAAATAACTCATTAAACTTGTGACCAATTTGATATACCTTTTGCTAGGGTATTGGAAGAGATGGAGCCAAGATGCCACAGCCACACACATAGGCAGAAAGTGCACCAACTAGTTTGAAGTTTCCCATAAGCACAATTAATAACATAAGCAATTTACAATTTAAAAACGACTTATATTTCAGAGACGCAGAGTGGGAGCCGGGACATGGCGCAATTGGCAGAGGAAAACATGTTCAACAGTTAATAAAACAAATAATTGCATCGTGTATGCAATAAAAAGAAGGTTAAACGGTGGGCAGGACAAACAAAACAAACGGCTGGACCTGCAACCAAGATGGTTGGTCCGGGCCCAGGCACGGGCACAGGCGGTGAGCCATGGGGCGAGGCCATTGAGAAAGTTTGAGGCCTTGACACTAGACAGCCAAAGATACACAGAGATAGTGTGTGTGAGAGAGAGAGAGAGAGAGCAAAGACTACCACTAATCATCAGCGGAGTGCTGGAAGTGTTTTGAGTTGGGAGCAGGAGCTGAAGATGGAGCTAGTGCTGGGGTGGGGGCAGCGCCAGACGAAGCAACGTCGCGCCAATTGGAATTGCAAATCTGCCTGAAACAAGAGCGAGCGAAACAGGGAGTAAAAGAGTGAGAGCCATTGCTGCACAGGAGCGGATTTAATGAAGCCCTAGATCCCAAGTCAAAACACTTCCCCACATAGTGACTCATTCTTCTTCACATGGGTTCTTTTCAATTTCAGCAACCTTGATTGGCATTAATCGATCCAAATGGGTCCTTGTATTTACTTATTTCATCCCTGAGAACACTGCAAAACTAACATATGTACAAATACATGGACCCATCGCCGTTTTCGTTGTCGTCATCATCATCATCATCGTCTTAGACAAAATGGTGGAGCCGTGGACGCTGATGTGGATGAGGACAACACACAGGTTCATTCTCCCATAAATACGCTCAGCGGGTGTTAAATATTTTGTACGACTTCTGCAAGTCCTCGCCAACCTTAGCTCCATCTCCTCCAACTTTAACTCGAACTACAACTGCAGACTGAGACTGAGACTCCGATTGTCCAGACATGCCTCGTATCTCGCTTTGGAACAAACGCAAAACTTTTGCCCCAAACGCCTTTGTTCATCAATTAAGCTGTCCGTCCAAACTTCCCTCCTCGCACACACACACACACACACATGAAAGAGATAGAGAGAGAGAGAGAAAAAGATGGAGCGAGGAGGGGTGGAGACATTGGAGACACATGCTATGGCTTGTAAATTGTGTGCGACGGTCAGAAATTGAAATATGGCGTCGCCAAAGCGAAAGGCAAATTGAAATCAATGAAAATGCCCAAGATTTTCGCCTTGTCTAGAAGAAGGGGAATCGCTTCTTGAAAGAAGGCTAAGATAACTGCCTTAAAGTAAGCAAGCGAGAAGTTAAAGAAGAACTATGTTCCATTAGATAATCAAAAATAATAGCTGTGTTTAAAAATCAATAATATATCCTCCTATTATACAAGAACTTAATTAAAATGGAAGAACTTTAAATCAGTTTACTGTTTTTAGTAAATTAAGAAAATATTTTAAAAGTTATGAGAGGTTTAAAAAAATCACATAATTAATATATGACTAGATAGAATACTTTAAACTAGAGATATAAATTATATATGTTCGAATAATAATGTATTATTAATAAATTCTTTTGTAATGTCGAAGAAAAATAAAAACTTTCATAATAATATGTTTCTTTAGCTGGACTTTTTCCTCTTTAGCAAATTGGGGGTTAAATAGATCAGAATAGCTTCCAAAATAAATCTCTTTCAAGATGCACATCCTTTAACATTAAATCTCCATTCTAAAACAACACTTCTTGTAATCGTAAGATTCTTTAATGTTTAGTCATCTTTAGTTTGAAAGTTAAGGAGAACTTTCTAGGTGCTACCAACAATTCGATAATTGTATAGATAACTTTTATCGACACCATTAACAAAATATTAATATTTTGAAATTTAAATTAATCCTCTTAGATTTTTACAATCCAATAACCAAAGCCACAGTAGTTAACTATAATGTTCTCTTCAGATTTTAATATATCCATTAAACTTCAAACTTTTGAAGCCACCGAAGCTACTCCTTTTACTCAGTCTACTTTTCCTTTAATTTAATTGAAACTTAAACTAATGCTATGTAAGAATGGCCAGAAGAAGTAGCATCATCTTCAACTTCTTCGGGGACCCCCCCAGATCTGGCTAAGATATTGATGATAAAAGCGCATGTACGACAAGACGCAAAACATGCCATCATTACCACCAAAAAGAAATAACGCACACACAGTGAAGACTGAAGACTGAAGACTTGGAGATCTTTCTCTCTCACATTCGCCCCCACCAATTTGAGTCGGAGCCTCCGACTCAGCGCCATGTTTGATGATTAAATCTTGAAAATGTTAATGATGCCGACGCAAGCCGTAAAACTAAGATGAAGGGAGGGGGGAGGAGGAGGCGGAGGAGGAACAACAGCAGGCGACAGATGGAACCTAAACTCAGACATGGAAATTAGCTGACGATTGGGATTGGTATAGAGATTGGGATTGGGATTGGATTGTAGAGGCACACGGCGTATCAAACTATCGTTCGTTCGATCGATCGCTCGCTCGATGCGATCCAATCGGATCTGATCGTTAAATGAGCGCCAAAGGAATCGTCCAGGGATCGGTTTTCATTTGACGCGCTTCTTTGATATCTCAAACCCACCACCAAAAGAAGAAAAAAGAACGATCGAACGATCAAAATACCTATTAGCAATTAAAAAACAAATGGGGGAAACGAAACAACACAAAACTTATGACAAGTTGAGCAGGAAGATCATCAAGGTAGTGGGCAAGGGCCGTTGGATACCGTTGCCATCCAAGATCGAGAAATTATGGGACATTAATGGACTGTGTAGGTTACGGGAAAAACAGACAACGAAACAAGAAATATAAATATCAAAATTATGAAAAATATTATTGCATTGTCTCGGTCGAGAGGCGTAAACGAGGTTCATCTTTTGTGTTCTTTGGGTTCTTCTTCTCTTATTTTATGTAACTGGTTTTATGTAACTTCGGTTCAACTTTTTCGGTCTCTCTGTTTTTCTTTTTGTAGTATGTTTTTTTCTGTTGTCGCATTGGTTCTAAATATATTGCAGGGAATTGGGGCCAAACAGGCAAAACTATTGATCCAAACAGAGCTAAAGTTTCGAATTACAACGAAAAGGAACGAGAGAAATGTGCTCTCTATAGTTTAGAAAGGCAAAATTAAAAGTACTTAAAGATTTGGTTGAAATAATTAAAACTTTACTTAACTTTAAGCTCATTTTAAATTTACCTGCAGATAGATGAATGCATTCACATCCTTCGCATCCAACGAGAACCATCTCTCCTCCCCTCATCTTTGTGCATCTCACTAACCATATTCCATATTCAATATGGAAGTGTGTTTATATGTGTGTGTGTGTGTGTTGGTGTTGTCAAGTTTCTTAAGATTAATTGAACAATCAATTTAAAATTTTATAGGTTTTCAACTTTTCATTTCGGATACACGACTTTTCAGTGAGTCTCCTCTCTCGTTTTCTTATTGTTATTGTTGCTGTTGTTGGCATATAAATTTATTTTCTTTGTATCGATCGAATACAAATGGGAATGGCTTTTAACCAGGCCTTAACACTCTTCTGTCTCAGTCTCCCTGTCTCTTCGGTGTCTCCTTTTTGGTCAATTCAAAATTATGAAATAGTAGCATTAATGAAAGATAAAACTTTCTGTGTATTTTGGCGCATTCTTTCGAAGAGTTTTATATCGCCTGTTGAAGGTTAACAAATGGGATATATAATGACAAAGGGAAAGAAGCAGAAAAGTTGGATAGTGGGACGATAGGATCACAGAGCTACCAAAAGTTTCCTAATTGACTGATTAATATTTTGTATTAAAATCCATTACCATAAGGAACACACGTTAATAGAAATTCTAGGAAACGAGTTGGAAGAGAATGATTTAGGATCGCGTAACTGAATAAATGGACAATAAAAATTAATGTTAATTACAGCAAATAGCTAACTGTCGGGTAATAATTGTGCAAGTTTGAAACTCAATTAATTTAATCACATCACAAATAACTTAATATCAATAAAAATCACTGTAGATACAACAAACTCATTACTTATAAGATATCGAAAACTTATAGATCAGGTTTAATCTCAACAAAATTATAATTAGAAAAGTCTGAAAATCAAAACTAGAGACTTGATCATTTGTGTTTCCGCCTTTGATGATAGTCATCTCTGGATATTCATATCTTTTATCATATAAGATCTGACACTCCCTCCACCGATACCCTTTGTCCATAATTTCTTATTGGAAAAACCATAAAATCGAGAACAAAATGCTTTTCATGCGCTCAAAAGATCGAATCCCATCATCAAGGCGCATGCGCCTTGTGGACAAAAACCAAAGAAAAGAAAAAAAACACAATCATTTCGAATGCACATAAATTTGAATTTGAAAACCCATGGAAAAATGTTGAGAAACCCTAGGTGTTGGTCACGGAATGGAATTCAAATATCTCTCGACTCGAACCTGGACTATTAAATTCCAGCATTTTCTAATTTATAATTTCATTAAAGTCTCAATCTATGTAAGTACATAAAATTTGGCGCCATTAACTTAATTAATATAATAAAAATATTTATCGCTTTATAATGTTAATAGCTACAGGCAATTTTATATATGATTTTAATGGGCAATTCGGTCGAGATTCAGACAATTAGAGAGGCTCCTAAAAATGCAAAATTGCATAGTTGTCCACACTTTAGTTAATAACGGCAAATAATAAATATTTAATGTTGGCTATTTCCACAATAATTTCCCCAACCTAAGCAATTGCAATGGTTCGATAAGCTAGGCGGTAGTGAGTCTACATCTAGAAAAACTCCCACGTTCCATTAAACCACCTTAAACCAAGAAAACCTAAAACCAAAATCAACAATTACCCGGCGAATTAACTTTTCCAACAACAAACAAAAGTTCATTTACAGAAGTTTTTCTCTCAAACTCTCTCATTAGGCATTCAGGTCGCATAGACCCGACCATTGATAAAAACCTTTATTGTATCCAACCAATCCCCCCACCCATCCTTACCCTTCTTAAGCAAGAGAGACAGTTTCTAAGCACAACAAAAACAATTTACGTATAAATTAATTTACTTTCATTAATTAGTTGGCGGTATTAGGCAGCGGCCCATGGGGTGACAGTGTGGAAAATTGGATTCGGGAATGGTAAAAGTTGAAAAGCCAAAGAGAAATTTGCATAGCAAATTCAAATGAGACAAAACGAAAGAGAAAACACAATGAATTCCGCCTTTTGGCCAAATAAAATGTATGAAAATTGGAAATTAAGAGGTCGTTCAGCAGGTACACAAAATTAATAGGAAACTAAAAATAAATTGATTAACACAGAATTGTTATAAAACTTACAGAATATTGTATAAAAATTGAGATAGAATGGATTTAGCTTCAACATAATGCATAAATAATAAAGTTTTTTATGAAACTTCAAGAACTTCACAATAAAATGGTTAAATATAAGTGGGATAAACTTTCACTTAAAAGCCAAGCTCTTAGGATCACTTTAAAGGCTTCGAGGTTTCAAGGATCTTTTATAGACACAAGGAAAATTTGTGTATAAGAATTTTAATTGAACATTTTCTTAAATATGTATTAAAAATCTGCACCTTAAACTGTCACTGGCAGACCGAAGCCCATTAAAAATTCAATAGATCCCCGCTCTATAGCTTCCCATATGGTGTGCCCCAACTCCGACTCCAGGCTCCATCCCCCAAACCAATTGTGTGCATATTTTTTTTGTCGCTTTCTTGTCTTCTTGTCAATATTGGACAATTCATGCGCATTGCGTAAAACATCCGTTAAAACTTTATTTTATGTCCGCCATTTTATGAACGTTTGGTGTAAATACATTTCCGCCCAAGCGGACCAACAAAAAAAAGAAACAAACGAAAAAAAAATCACAAAAAATGGTAAAAGAAACGATTCTGAAACGGCAACGGACACTCGAGCCCGGGTCTATGGGTCCAGAAGAGAATCTGTGGCATCAGAAGCTCAGGTTCAGGAAGCGCAAAAAAATGGCGACGCCACCGACGACAACGGCAGCCAAAGAGACAGAGGGAGAGAGTGGAAAGAGATGCAAAGAATGAGAAAAAAAGAGGCATAAATTATGCACTGCAAAATAAACGACGAGGCACATAATAAAAATCGGCAAAAAAAAATTCTGTGTACGCAATCAAAAGCATGAAATGGCAACGCCAAATAAGCAAAGACCGAAATGAGTTTTCAAAAACCAAAACGAATTCGTAGTGCCCTCACAAGATTTTAAGGATATTTGTAATCGTAATACTTTGTACAGAAGGACTTTAGATATTGTGATATTTCCATAGACATTGAATTTAATTGAGATTCTTGAGAAGGTATAATTAATCGTGGAGCCATCTACGATCCTCATAATTTATCTTTAACCATTTTAGTGATTATCTTACTAGACAAATTATTTAACCTACCCAACACTTTGTTTTTTGATATCCTGTAAGGGTATAAATAAAGCAGCCAAGTATGAAATAAATGACAAAAGTGTTTTGTTTGCTAGGGGCACATAGGCGTGGAGAGATCTTATCAAGGAGAAAGGGGTTTCTTACTAAACAAGGTGAATATCGTAGGACGCGGACTCCAAAAAAGATGTTAAGAATTTCTAGACAATTAATAGAGTCTTTTTTTAAGCTAAAACCAAAGGCAGTAATTTGTACAATTATGTTTTGATCGATTAAGAAAATTAATCCACACATAAAACAGGTTTACCTTTTGATGGATGCATAAAGAATAAATAATCGGATATTGGTTCATTAAGTGCAACAGCGGAAGTATCTATCAGATACTTCATAAAGTAATCAAAATTTTTATTGATTGTTAGTATGGAAGTTTCTAAGGATTCTTTGAGATATGAATTCACCCCCTTTCTCTGTCCATGCCTCTGCCATAGAAGAAAGCAATTTAAGGCAACTATGGAGAGAGGGGGAGAGGGACAAGATATGGGGAATGTAAAAGAATACAAAAGACAAGCTGACAATTCTAATGAAAAATATTTTTAAGATTTTCATTCAGGTTGTTTTTTTTTTTTTGTTGCCGAGAAAAACAAATGGAAGAAGATGAAGCATTTTTTTGACAAGCATGTGACCCAATTATGTGCAATCATAAGGGACAACTTATAAGAATGATAATACAAACAACAATTTTATATACCGTCTCCCTCTCTCTCTATTTCTCTGGAGCATACAAAAGGCAAATGTCACTTACATAAACAACACGAGCCAAGTCTACGGCAACAATTTCAATTTCAATGCGCCTGACAGCGCCAGTCCATCAGCAGCGACGACTTGGCTCCCGTTCTTGCCCCTTACCCCCCTTACTCCCCCCCCACATTTTATCCGATTCCGTCACTCCCTCACAGCCGACATAATACCGTTTCCTTGGCTATGTGAAAGATACAAATCAGCGACGACTACAACGATGACTACGACTATGACGATGCGATGCGATGCGATGCGATGATGATGATGATGACGACAATCAGCGGCAAACAAACAAGTTAATGTTGAAGACCAAAAAATTTGCTAGGCATTGTCCCAGAAGGAGCAGCAGCAGCCGCCGCCGCCGCATCATCTTTTGTCCTAACAAGTGGCCACAATTGAATAAATTGAATGAGTGCACACAAAACGACCAAAGTGGGTGACGACTTCCCAACCGGGAGATGGAGCATCAGTGGTCAGGTGAATGCGCTCATTATAGTCATCCTCGCCAGGACGACTTTTGGTCGTCGCCAATTGCATTTGTGTGCGTTTGTGTTTGTGTTTGTGTTTGCAATTTGTGCTCTTTTGTTCGTCCTTCGAAACACGAGGATATGCAAATAATTGCTTTATGCTCTTGTTCTGACCGCCATTATATGACTTAATGAGCTTTTCCAAGAGCTCCTTGTCCAAACTGTTAGAACATAATTGAACATAAATTGAGCTTGAAATTGATGTCCATTTGTTTGGCCTATGCCCAAGGCTTTAAATTAGAGTTACTAACTAAAAGTTGAGCAGACATTAAACAATGATAGAAGCCAGTTAGAATATTTAAAGGACTTTTTGAACTCGTCTTAAACCTAGTTACATTAGATAATATTTCTATGAATTCAAAGAGTTCTAAATAATGGGAGAATTATAACATATTATAATAATAATAAGTAAAATATGTAAATTATTTTATTGTTTCTCACTTAGGACTTACCCTAACTCACTCTAAAAAGTGGGAACGCCGATTATGTCCTTTTAGTTTTAGTCCTTTCCTTCCGATGTAATGAAATTCTGAAAATAGAGTAAATTTATTTAGAGTTAGATAAAATCAACATGAAATATTTGATTCCTAAAATTTATTTAAATCGTTTAAATAAAAGCACCCGTTAAAGTTAATGCATTGATAGATGATGCAACCTTTGTTGTAATTTGAGACAAAGTCAATTGCAGCCCGCATCTCGTCAAGCGAACCCCAACCTGACCTTTCCCCTTGAGTGGGCGGAGGGTTAATCAAAGACCATGTGCTAATGACAACATAATTATGAGGTTCATGGTTCGGTTCGGTCAGGCAAAAGTGAATTGAAGCAACGCCCACATAGTTATGACAGTGTGACAGTGACAGGGACAGAACGTATCTATACACATACAAAATTTTATCCTTACTAAGTATATATTCAAAAGAGGGTTGCTAATAAGAATAGAGAATGTCGTTTGCCAATTTTCGATGGCTTTTGGCTACCCTTAGATGGGAGAGACCTCAGCAAAAACTTTACGCATAATAAATTTTTCATTCGCTGTCATTAAATCATTGCAGCAGGACTTTTAGAAAAGAAAGTCGAAAAGGAATCTCCCCGAAAAAGAATGGGAATGAGGAGAGGGAGAAGGAGGACAAGGAGGAGTCATAATGACAAGCAACATGCTGCAAATGTCAGAGCAGACAGCGGAAACGGAAACGTATTGGCGCAGGAAAGTTGCGCCAAAGGATGTTGGAGAGAATTCTCGGCTAAGCTTCTCTCGCCCTCTCGCTCCTCTCATTCTATATGTACAGTCTTGGCTAAGGAAACGGATGCGGGTGCGGCGGACAACTTAAAGATGAATGCCAAGAAAAATATTTATTTGTGAAAACTGCGACAAAAGTGTTTGGGGCATCGTAAATTATGCGTATCAAATATGTAAAATGTAAATTGTAAATGTCTTTAAATAAATTTGATTAAAAATGATAAATGCCAAAATGTTCGAAATTGTCGCGAATGGTGGAAAAGGTTTTTTTTTGTTTTTGGAAATGGGAAAAATCAAAGGCAAATCACTTTCAGCAAATCATAAAAATGTTTCATTACGCCCAAATTTCAAATGCAGGAATCCCTCTAAGCACGTGTCCTGTATTCCTTGTGGCACACGCCACACTTCATAAATTTTCTACCGTTATGATTGCCCTATGGATGTTGACTTCCAACAACAACAACAACGAGGCGGATGTCCGCCCGCAACCCACCAGAAACGGAAGCTAAGCCTTGGCAAACGTAAAGAGAAAAACCCAAAAGCAAATACAAACATTACGACAAGAGAAAATGTTGCCACCCTCCTTGAAACGTGGAAGACATGGACCCATAGACACATTGTAGCCAACAAAGTGATCCCAGAGAATTCGGGGGGAGGGGGAATGGCGAATGGTGAATCCTGCGCATGCCGCAATCAAATCATCTGCCAAGTTTTATGATTTATTTAACTTTTTTAATTGACTTTTTCCGACACAGAAGCAAAAGCAGAAGGAAAACCTGAGCGAGTGCCGGCAGTCACCCCTGCGTGTGAAAGGATAATGGTAGGTCTTCAAAGGCATACCAAAAGAAGAAAACTTGCAGTCAGGAAGTGCGTCATTTAGATGATGGGTGTGTGTGTGTGTGTGTTGCGTTGGGTGTATGCTGTGTGTGTGCGGGTGGAGAGGGTGTTGCCGGTGTTGCTGATGATGTTTTGGCGGGTGTTTGTTGCAAATCCGGTTTTAGTCTATTTATTTGAATGCCTATTTTTATGCTCATCCGGACGCTGACGCGTTTCACTTTCATTTTTGAAAACAGGCAAGAAATATATATGTACTTGTGTATATACGTTTGATTTATGTTACGGTAATTGCTGAAATAATGTTAGCTGGGGGGTTAAGTTTGGTGTCGTTGGCAACACATTGACTGTGAATTTACTATAAGCGGTTGGTTAAGTTACTTCTCCGCTGGGACAGGCACTTACAGAGAGAGAGAGCGGAAAGGTAGACCTTGGAGAATTTTTTAGGAAGTTTACTTATTCTAATTCGGTCTGCCAAAGCAATATTTATATACCCATTGCGGAGTCCTTTGCTTAAATCGCCCAGAGAAAAATAAAGAAGAAACAGAAAGTGGAAATAATGTGCCCAGAAAATATGTATATACAGGGGCGAGAAGGGGGAGAAGACATATTAGAGGTTAATAATACTTTTTAAGAATTAAATTACTCCAAGTGTTAAATTCTTCGTCCCTCAAATACCCAATACTCTCCATTAATTTATAGCTATTAGTATGAATAACTTCATCTAGATCTTCTTAATTTAGTTGAATTAATGAGTCAGAGCCATCAGTAAAGTTATATTAAAAAGTGGTTTCCATTCATAATGTCTTATATCCACATTGCCTGATTGCGCACCGTGAAGCAGGACTAATTTGACAGCTAACTAGCGCCAGACTCACAGAGACGAAGGAAAGGGTAAAAATAAAATGAAGGACCCAAAACTCACTTGTCAGTCTGTTGGGTCAAAACTTTCAATTTCTCAAGCACAATTCGAGACTGTTTCGTAAAAATATAATTTATGAGCCCAACAAAACCATTTGATGTATACATTTTGAACTTTGTTGAGACACAAAAATGATATTGATGGACATTTAACAAAACGACACCAGCACATTCTCCCAGCAGATCCTTCATTCAGGTGAGTCTCGATGGCTGGGCCATGGCCGAGAGCTAAAGAAACGCAATCCCGAAAAATATACGACATTTTTCATATTTTATTTATTATTTAGAAAGGGTAGGCAGCATAAATCAAAAACCGAAATGAGTACGACATAACAACACTAAAAACTTGACTCCAAGTCCACTCAACATCCACATCCATGTTGTCCAATGCAGCAGCAGCAGCCACCAGCATAAAAAAAACCCAAAAACAACAAAAAAAAAAAAAAGAAAACAGATCGAAACGAAAACAAACCTCAAAAAGTTCCCACATGTTCACAATTTTGTACATATTACGTTTTATGGCAACTAGGCAAAGGAGTCAAAAATATATGTATATATGAAAGAAAAGAAAAAAAAAATTGAAACCAATGCAACAACAACAAAAAGTCAACAGATTTGCAACTAAAGCATAAAAATATCATTCATTGAACATAATACGGAGGGAATCGGAGTTGTTTTTGGGCGATTTCTGCACTCGAAGAAAGCTCAAATATAAATTCAGAAGATCCTAGAATACTTAGTTTTTGAAAAAATAAAAACATGTTAGAGGTAGATGAATATAGAGGAATTTCCTAGAATTAATTTGAAATTCAAATCGAATTGCTATATTCAAATTTATTATTTAAATTCATGATCTTTCTTTAGTGCTTTTTATATATAATTTTTCACTACTAATAGTATTATGTTTGCATTAAATAAAATTTAATTTCACCATGTACTAGATATCTAAGCAGAAATGGTCAAGGCTTTGAATGTACTTTGAATGTTATTATATGTTAATCACCCAAATCAATTTATGTAAATGAATATATAAAAATAAATAAAGTCATGTTCGAAAAATAGTTTGAATAAAGCTTTAGAATGGATTCCGAATCATATAACTTTTAAGTCTTATTTTTCCAATTTTTAGATAATTGACATCGATCAATCTTGCGTCCTCTTTATCTGAAGATCTTAGCTTTTTGCCTATTTTTTTTTTTTTTTTTTTTTTATTTTTTGACTGCGAACCTTTAGAATTTCTACAATTTTTAATATACAAGGTAGGGCAAAAGTAATCACGTCATGTTCTTGTAAATTTTTAGTAAAAATATCATGTTCAATGTGAGCAATGGCCCTTGCTTACCCGATTTTTCTCTCAGTGTTCTCAGCTAAATGACATAGAAGGGTAACAACGGGCAAAACAGTCAAATGTTGTGTTTGGTATTTTTGCGTCACGCGGTTGTTCCACCTTGTTGTTGTTGTTGTGATGGTGGTGCTGGTGGTGGTAGTAGGATTGGTGGTGTTTCGCCAAGGATTGCGCCTGAGCACACGCCTGAATTGAATGCGATGTGGTTAGCGATCGAGAGATATCAGTGAAATGATCACAATCTCAACACACAAAATTTGTGTTTGGCGCAGACATTTTTACTGTCCCATCCCCAGCCCTGTTCCTGCTCCTACTCCAGCTCCTTGCTGCTCCTGCCTGAATCTGGTTAAACAAAAAAAAAAGATGATGAAGATGAAGCAGCAGCAAATCTGCAAGCAATGCGACCCCCCCGTCAAACCGCTGCCCCCGCGCCCAATGTCCCACTGTCTGGGCCAACGTCGTGTTGTCATAATGAATGGTGCAGCTTAAGTCATTTCATTTGGAAGCTGGAGAACTGGACTCGAGGATGGTTTGTCTTTTTCTTATATCTGTTCTTTTTTTTTCTTTTCTTATATCTGTTTTATTTTTTTATAGTGCTGCTGGCGCCATGAAATATTAAATTACGCGCTGCTGTTTTTTTTTTGTCAGTTGTTGTACCTCCAAGATGTGGTCAGTTCCAATCCCCCATCTCTCATTAGAGAGCGAGACACATTCCACATACGACATGTTGGTTCTGCGAAAATTAATAACTAAATGTTTTTGGGTCATAAAACAGGGATTCATTCATTCAAAAACAACTCAGAATCCAATTTGAAATTTTAGAAAAAATTAATAAGTTAATTTGGCACAAACGACCTGAGATATGGAATGTTCTACATGGCGCCCTCTGACTTCCTCTGAGGCACTTCCAGGCACTTTATGTGGCCGTTTTAATGGCCCTGGGGCTAATTTTCAATGAGATGGAGGAGGGTTTTATATGTTTTGGGGTATGCCCATTAAAAGGATTAAAGTTGATGGCATTGTGAGCTCTAGTTAACATTTATGCGCTGCAATTGGCAAGTACTTACTCATATATGAAAATTATTATGCATAAACTTCTCCCTTATAAATATCAATAAAAAATCATCACACGAATATATTAATTCGCAGAAATGCCAAAAAAAAGAAGAGAAGAAAAAATGACTCTTTACCCCCGTTTTTTGTTTGTTGTTGCTGTTGTTGTTGTTTGCCATTATGAAATTTATAGTTGTGGTCTCTCGGCCTAGACCGCAGCCGCAGCAGCAGCAGCAGCAGCAGAGCCTCTCCTCTGGGTCCGAGTCGTGTGAGAATGTTGGGCACATGTGCCTCAGCCTGTGTCCTCCTGATCTGGCCCGGCTGTCTGGCCCTGAGTTCAACTGCCAAAAACAAAACAACAAATAAAATAAGAAACTCAACTACTGCTCTGGCCAACTCTAATGCGGCCTGGCAAAAAAAGTTTTGGTTTTTATGCGAGCAACTTCCCTGGAAGTGGTTTAGGCCAAAAGCGATGAAAATATTTCTATATAGCCTACGTATATTCAAGTACAGCGAGTTGTAGAGAGGGCAGAACTTATCGCCAAACAAGATCAATATGCACGATATCAATATGCCTTTTGGTGTTGTGCCAGCTGAACACAACCAGAACAATCATCATAAGGAGAACAGTCGTCTTAAGAATGGGAAAAAGTAAAGAAAATCAGCTGAATGTACCTACTTAATCAAGAGAAGTTATATTATGACATCTATCTGTGGTATCAAAGTTTTCTTAATCCCTTTTAGTGAAAGACCCAAACTGAATTTAAATTAATTACCTGGTAAATGTCAAAGTGAACTTAACTCATAGCATTTAAATTAGTTTCCCTTGGGTTCAACTAATTTTACAGCAACCTTTCCTTTCCTTGTAGCCCTTAACCTTACCTCCATTTAATGTCCACATATCGTCTCCAACCACTTAACCTGGCTTAATGGTCCTGCGCCTGGCCACAAGCTTACCTCATTGAATAGACCTCCACTCCCCCCGCACATGTCGTCATTTTGGGGAGGGTGATGCGACTAATCGGCAAACAATTTGCCCAGAACAACAACTGTCTGTCAGTGCCAAGATTTGTCCCGCTTGTCAATATGATTAACCAGCTTTAATTTTTGGTATTTTTCTCCTTTTTTTGTTGTTGCTTTTGCTTTTGTTTTGTTTAAAATTCGCAGAATCGAACGAAACAGTCGAAATGGAAAAAATGCAATGAACTGCTACACAAAAATTTTGAATGCGAAACGATAAGACGGCAGGAGAGGAGAACGAGATGATGATGGCATAGGATTGGATTGGATTGGATTGCTTTTGCTTTGGCATTTGCATATTCGCGCGCGACTTGCACGTTTTACAACTTGGCTAAAATGTTATCGATGAGCGCTATGGAGCTATGGACTCGAAGTCATGTTGACGACCTTTGTTTATGTCTTGTGTTTGTTGTGTGTGTGTGTTTTTTCATAGTTTTGTTGTCAAACAATTGTCACAACGTGTTGGCATTCACACGAACTTTATGTTGACTGCAACACCTTAAGACTTAAGCATACACCATACGGCCAAAGGGTTAAAGTTTGAGCGATCTTTAAATGCTGATTGGCTGCGCCCTACCGCATCGCAGCGGTCCCCAGTCGCCAGTCTCCAGGTTCCCCCCGCCAGTTATACATATGTACATCAATAATAACATTTTTAGCGGTTACCGCAACTCAAGTCCTTTTGTGCAAAAAGTAAACACCCAATCTGAAGGGTCCTTCAATATCAAGTTAATAATAATAATAATGATAATAATGAGCGCATCGTCTCCTCTGATCCCCTCTGATCGCAGCGGTTTCCATTGTTGTGTTGGGTTTTTTCTTTCTTTGTATTATGTGGAGGTTCCCTTTTTGTACGTTTACGCATTTATTGTACTCGTATTTATGGCACAGTTTTGTATCTCTCCACTTGTGCTGGTTCGCTTTGACAAGCGGAATATCTTTTTTCTCGCGATCGGCGATCGGCAATCGTTCTTACTGAATAGATCACTCAAGCGCAATGAATTATTGATGGACAGCAGGAATCAAAAGGTGGGCGGGGAGGAGGGAGAGAACTGTAACCAGAGCTCTTTCTGTTTGACTTAATGTGGCAGTAGTTGGCAGCCTTCTCTCCTCCACTTCAAGTTTGCTTTTTATTTGGATTTTGTCAATGTCTGTGATATATTGTTTCGGTAGCATTTTGTTAAACGTGATCAATTTTTAATTACCCATCATCATCATCCGTCGATCGATCCATCGATCCATCGAACGATCGATCGATCGATTCGCCGTTGCGTATCAATCGGACCGCACCGCGAAATGTAACCTGCAGACGTTTGTCGCATGTCATTCAACGATTTATGCCCTGAGCGACTTTAATAAATGTGTCTTGCCGCTTTTGGCCTTTTTGTACTCCGGGGGCCCCCCTGGTTACTGCGGATTGAGGCTACTTTTGTCACTGGGCCACTGCCACTCGGCGACTCGGCGACTCTGACAACTCGACTCTCGATGCTGACTTGGTTAATATGGCGCCGGCTTTTTCTCTGTGTGTGCGTAAAATGTTTAATTAGTTTTGTCTAATTAACACTTGACAACATGGTCACAACATGGGCACCAAGAAAGAAGCGTGCCACCGAAGGCGTGAAGATCAAAAGGTTGCGAGTCGCCCAGAGGAATGTTCAAAATTTATAGCTAAATTCTCTAAAAATTGCATTATGGCGAATTCTGAAAGCAATAGTAATAAATCAGTCGCAATTTTAATAATTCCGGTGATAAAAACCGCAGCATAGTGGTAATTGCAGTTCTTCTACGATTCGAATAGAAGACCCTAAAGAACTTTCATGATACTTCCAGAGATTGCAATGGAGTCTTATCGTGGTAAGACAGGAGACTGTGCGAAACATTTTGGCTTTTTAATGTAGAAACTGTAAGTTCGTCTCGTATAATACAATATATAGTTGAAGTTTTCTGCCACACTTCTAAATCATATAAAACTCACCTGATTTTCGTTGACATGTATCCACATTGATCTACATACGAAAAGAGTAAGTTGCATTGGATTAGAAAAGAACTATTTGAATAGTAATGTTCATAAAGCATTAAATATATTTTTGTATGTATAGCTATATATAGCTATTTATTGCTATATATATTTCTATAATTTTCTACATATTTCTATATATTTTCAAATATTTTTATAGATTCCTATATATTTCCAAAGATTTTTAAATATTACCATTGATTTATATATGTATATTTCAACTGATTTCAGCTTACCTGTAGTGAGTCCAGCCGAATTCCAGAGGTCCGATCCCGCCGACACCAGCCCATCAACGGACCATCAGGCCCAACATAGCTTCCTTTATATACCCTGGAGACCTGTAACATTATTTTAATTAACAGTATTATGTAAATTAACCGTATTATGTAAATAAAGAGTATTATGTCAATAAACATACTTAACAATTTTAAATTGAACGCATAATTGTCTATTCAAGCCAAAATTTAAACTGTAATTACATATTTTCCAGAAATTTAAAAGAGATATGCTAACATATGCATTAAACAGTAGTGCTTAAAATGAACATGAGTTAACATTGTTCTGTAAGTTTTGATAGCAAAAGAAATGATAACATTCATGTTAACTTGTTGATCAATGCAACTAACTTAACTTCTACGTCTTTACGTTCTCCCAGATGAGGACTAAAAAAACTACTACTTACAGAGAATTAAATGCTTTTTGGAAATCAGTTGCCTAATTTTACTTAAAATCTTGAATTAAATTGATCCTTAAAAATCGAACCTTTTTCAAACAAAATGATATCAATAAAAATTGCTTTGCATTTTGGCTTGAGCAGGATTTCTTAAGCGCTTCCTAATTTGGACCTACCCATGTGGAGCTCAAAAGACAAGATCTGTGTCTGGTTTTGGCCCTGCCAACAACAACATAATTTCCAGCAGACTCACGCCCATTTTGCCACCAAGTTAGTTGGGTCTGAACCGAGCCTAAGGGCTTTACTCTCTACTCTCAACTCTTTTGAGACTGAGAGTTTTTAAGTCCACGCCCACAGCACGCGCCAAAAAAAATAAGAAACGAAAGAACAACGTGAAAAGAGGAGCCACAGCAACAAGAGCAGCCAAACTGGCTGCCAAAACTTGGCCACTTGAGTTCTTGCCACTGTTCCTTGCTTTCCATCTCCATCTCCTCCTCCTCCTGCTTCTAGCTGGGGCATTTATTTATTTTGGTACGCGCCCAGGCAACAAATTAAAAAGTAATTCACAAGCGCAGCATAATTAGCTGCTAAGTGACACTAATGGAGGTGGGGCCCGGCCCCTCATCCCCTCAGTTCCATGGGCCCATGGCCCCAATTGAATGGCACTTGAATGCACTTCTTCTAGGCACTCGTTGTGTGTGGGCACCATCACTTCACTTTACAGTTTCTCTTCTTTTGGTTAGAGCTAATTGAGTTTTGGTTTTTGGTTTTTCGGTTTGGGATCTTTTTTTTTTTTTGGCTCCCTTGTGGCTGCCAAGATTTTCGAGCTAGAAAATTGATGGGCTCGATGAAAGCAAAAGGTCATTATTGTGATGAAAAGTAGAAGAACAATTTAGTTAACCAAGTTATTTATGTCAAAATACACACACACACACTCAGAGACATATTCACACAAAAAAGTTAGTTAAAAGGGAAGCACACACGCAAAAATCATATAAAAGGTGAGTTAATAATTCGATTGGAAAGATTCGACGATTATCATGTGATTCCTTCTGTCCTCTCACAGAAGATAATGAGCTCTCACACCTCAAGATCCACTAAGGCGGTGTCCCACCTGCAGAAATTTGCCCAACTTGAGGGTCTACAGATGTCAAAGTCTGATTATTCAAATAATTCGACGGAATCGGATAATCAGGCTGATTGTGAAGATAATTCCAACAATATGCAAGATGATGACTCCACTGCTGATAGTCTAGTGGAGCTGTGTTGGCAGCGGGCTGATGACTTGGTTAGCAAGTTCCTATCTTCCCTCAACGAAAAGAGCTCGGAGAGTGGCAAGAGTAAATCGGCTAAGGGAGTCTCCAGCAGTTCTTCCAAGAAATCGCATTCCACGGATGCTTCAAAAACGTACAGTCAAATCTATAGCGAAATCTATGAAGAATCGAAGGCACGTCAACAGAAGGCGGAAAGCGTGTGTAAGTTCTACAATTTGAATAAAATGGAGGATCGAACCGAACGTTGGGTCAAGGAAATGGGACAGCCAGATCGAAGTGATCCCGAAATGGAAACGGCATCATCAGTTACAAACTCTTGTAGTTCTAATATTATGGGAGTTAACAAATCTGAATCGGTTCTTGACGATGAGATCGATGAGGATGCTTTGGAAGAGAAAGAAATGCAAAAATATTCTAAAGAAATCGATGAAGATGCTTTAGAAGAGGAAGAAAGGGAAATTATATCGCAAAATTCTGAAGAGATCGATGAAGATGATTTGGAAGAGAATGAAATGGAAATCATTTCGCAGTATTCTGAAGAGATCGATGAAGAGGCTTTGGAAGAGGAAGAAAGGGAAATAATAGCGAAATATTCTAAATCGGTTCTTGAAGAAGAGTTCGATGAAGATGCTTTTAAAGAGGAAGAATTGGAAATCATATCGAAATATGAACCGAAAGCATCCAATTCTGAGTCGGATGTTGAGGAAGAGATTGAAGAGAATGCTCTGACACAAGATGAATTGGATATTCTGTGGAAATATTCCAATTCTGATTCGGATTTCGAAAGAGAGCTGGATGAGGGCCCTTTAATAGAAGAAGAAATTGAAGTAATAGCTCAATATAAAAGACATAAAAAAACCGAGGAAGAGAAAATGACATCAGAAAATGAAAAAACATCTATCTTCGATTCGGACTTCGACGGATATCTAGATAAAGGCGCTGTAATGGAGAAGGAAATAGAAATCATGTCTCAATATAAAATAAATCCCATATCTAGTAGAATAGGAAAAGAAAGCGATCAATTAAACATTGGAAGTTCTTCGAATCAAAGATTAAATTGTGCCAAATCGATGAGTAACAAGTCTAGAAGCTCTACGTCAATTTCAAAGAAAAATATCAGCAAAACCTATCACGATCGTGCCAATAGTCCAATTGAATTCAATAGATTTTCTGATATAGAAACGAAAAGTGAATGTGAACAAACTGATTCGTTTAGAAAATCAACTGAAAATGTTGGCATACAATATCCCAGCGACACGGAAGCGATATATGGTAGATCAAAACTATCTCCAAATCCTCTAGGTCTGAGAATTCATAATGCCGATAAGGCTCTAATTGGCCCCCCAGAGAATTTCAATGGGCCGATGATAATTCTGGATGATAATTCTGATTTTTTGAACCTAAGTCTAGGCGACGATGAGGATCAAATACATTCCAAACTGTTGGCAGCAGCTTTGAACAGCAAAACGAGTTCCACCAGCAAAATGGCCAAGACAAGAGAGTCCAGCTATGATGCATCCGATGATATTGGCAGCTATACACCTAGCGTATATTTCCATCGTCGCTCTGAATCGGATGTAGTTGAGGATAACAACCATGAGCTAACACCGGAGGAGAATTACGTTGCCTATTTGGCGGAGACAGCTTTGAGGGCGTGTTCGAAATCCAACGACGACGAGGAAGTCAAGTTAAAGCCACTTTTAAACCGCATGGCAACCAAAACGGCAGAAGAATTATATATTTCTGAGATGCAACTGGAAGCCGATCGTCAGAATGCGCTTACTGAGTTCGATAAGAAGCTAAAACGCCAATTGAAGATTCTCAGCGAGAGTTTTCAATGAATAATACTATCTTATATATATAAATATATGTATTTTCTACGTGACATTGCTCGCAAATAATCATAATTTGTTTATTGCACATGATTTCGAACAATGGCACAAAGCCATGAGGAGGAGGTACAACGAAAAGTATAGGGTAAAGTCAATTGCATAAAGCGTTGGTTAAATTTATCGTCTGCCTTTGGATGATTTAAATGCAGGTCGGCTGCAACCTCTTGAGGCTTTCAGCAGACTCTTGGCCCCCAGTCAGCCGCCTTACAGTCTGGTCTGGTTGCATCTATTCGGAGAGTATAAATCAATTTTACCATATTCCAAGTATCTTGCTGAAGTCAGTTTGTTCTCTCGCTCTATCCCTTCTTGGCATTTCAAGTGGTTCTTTTTCGTTGTATGTATGTATGTACGTATGTATGTAGGATCTAGCATAATTAGCCTTTGGCTACTGTAGGTCTCTATCGGCTGCAGGCTCGGCACATTCATTTTCTTCACACATACTAAAATATGCAGCGTTTCCCCATCTTGTTTACATAATCGATCAGCCCTGAGACTCGTAATCAGCCTTAGCTTTGCCTCGACCATTTATGCTTTGGTCCAATTGCAGTCTCGGGATGCACTTAATTGCTAACTAAACAACCATTTCTACAATTTCCCCAATTGAGTGAGAGCTGTACGCAAATATTGTTTTAAGGCACATCAACATATTTCACCTTTCTAATGAGCGAGAGAGAAACCTACATACAAACGTAGCTACATACATTTCTACCCAAAAAACACAAGCATTAACTTGAATTTTTTTTCCTTCTTCTTTTTCTCGTTTTGGCTTTTATAATGAAGTGCGTCTGGATATGTTTATAATTTACGATATACATATGTATATATATTGTATGTATGCACATGATGCCAGAGAATGTGTAATGCTCCATACAGACCACTTTTTTCACAGTATTTGCCGATAGATACTAAATGGGCAAGGTGTATGATTGGGCAATATATTGTTTGACCTTAATACAAATTTCGTATAAATTATCTTTCAATAATTTATGGTCCAATAATGCTATCAGCAAACATTGTTAAGCTATTAAACACTCCAACTTGATGGGTTTGTCATCTTTTCAGTTGCCTGTTAATACTGGAAGAAACACTAATAACAGCTTAAATAATAAGAATAAAATATTATTAAGTGAATAAAATAGCTTTTGTCTTACTCATGGTCTCAAGTTTTGCCTTTTACCTTATTCCAGATGGGCAGCATTCCTTGATCCTCATCCATCCATCAATTGGGGTAAAACCATTAAGTCGGTCAATCAAAGTCGGTTTCTTTTAACACCTAGAATACAAAAGATGTGGTAAATTAAAAAGCCACGCAACTTAACTCTTCATTTATTTTGAAGAAAACAATAAACTGCTCCAACTTGCTCATCGCCAGACTTATTGGCACCTCCATCGATACTTAATGATCATTTTTACACTTGGCTAATAGTTTTTTAATCAAAAATTTAACGCCACACACAAATTACAATAGAGGAGACACACACACACTCCATCCCATCATTGGAGAATGGGGTATTGGGTTATGTGGGGGGAGGGGGGAAGGAAGGCCACACGCAAAACCTTAATTACTTTTCCAAGTGCAATACGAAAAAGTATAAAGAAAAAGATGATAAATCGTCGAGAGGAAAGTGCGTCTGCCGATTCCAAGCTGTCTGGGGCATCGATCGAGCAGCATATGCCTATATACATACATACATATATACCTCTATATTGAGTTACGATCATTAACATTATTACATTTATGTGTGTGAGTAGGAAAGCCTGAAAACTGCTTCCCAAGAAATTCCCAAGGAACCGAAAGGATTCTTTTGTAATTTTTCAATATTCAGCAGCAAAAAAAAAAAAACGAAGCCGAACTAAATTAGCTCGATGAAGAGCATTTTGGGATCGGAATCGGTAACCAGATCGAGATGCAAATTTCACAGGAATCAAAAAGAGCAACAACAATCCCAAATACAAATACAAATAATAATAAAAAATAAAGTTTTATCCCAAGCTTAAAAGTCGTTGCGACCATTGTGACTTATGGACTGAGCATGAGGCCGAATGGGCTCTAGGGATTTCGTTTGGCCCATGCTCTACACTCGAAGAAATTTATCACCAATAAATATGTCAATAGAACTTTTGAAAATATTGAGATAATTTGAAAATAATTTGAATACACAAAATGGGCTTTTCTTTGACATTGAAGAATTGGATTAATAAACACGGAGATAATCTCATAGAATTTAATACGATTAGCTTATTATTTGCATATAATCTCAACTGATTTGGTTCAGTGTATCGTATTCCTTTGCCTTGGTGTGTCTTGTTTCGTTTGGCCCATGTGCAGACAGTTGTGAAATTATATTTGCGCATCGTCATGGCCATTGTATTATGGTGTATTGCCGGGGGGAGGAGGTGCAGCAGGTCGACAGAGAGATAGAGAAGGGATGAGTTTAAAAGAGGAGACTGCATCTTCTGGACTCCTCTCGATTTGTCAGGTCAGACGAATAGCTTAACTGGCCAAAAGGAGTCGGAGTCTGGTGCTGGAGCAGGTTGTTGTTGCTGTTGTTGTTGCTGTTGCTGTTGCTGGTAGGGCCTAGTCGCAAGACCCAAAAGCCATCGCATTGCAACCATCATCGTCATCGTGCTATTCAAACAAATGATTTACAAAATGTTAAATGAATTATGCATTTTGCATATGCGCCTTTGCAAGTTCAGGCAATTTTTCATATTCATATTCTCGGCTTTCGTATATGTATGTATGTGATTCCTCGTGGTTCCTTATGGACGAACTTGTAGAACGAGGCGATGGGCAGGCGATGTTGGCCCGGCCAACATTTTCCCTGGTGTTGGCTTTAATAAATTGGCGTGGGGTGCGCCTCGAGCTGTTGTTGTCGCAGTCTTGTTTAGTCCCCATCGACCATGTCCAATGTCAATGTCTGTGACTTAAGCAAATATAGCTAAAGGATACCAACCAAAAACAAGACCAAGAAAGAGTGAAAAGGAACGCAAATATAATCAAGTCATATAAATTGAGTGCATTTTTCATAATAAATGAAGGGAATTGTCTAAATTATGCCGTGACGAGAAGAGGAAACGAATGGCGAAATCACAAACAAGTGTGGGATTTGATTTGCAATAGATAAGACGTGAGAAAATCCATAATTTAGCTTAGATACTATTACTTAGTTCTTCAACTAGATGCTAGGCCATAAGAATATAGTTTTCCAGAGACAATCTAAGTAGTTAGAATCGGTCTAAGTGTGAATAACCCGTATAAGAGTTCTTATTTGTTTCGGTTATTTGATAAAATAAGTATGGAGGATTCATATTAAGTAGGTTCTAGTGAAAAGTACTATAGGAAAACAGTTTTCCAGAGACAATCTAAGCAGTTAAGACCATATAAACGTTTCATATGATTCGTTTGATATCTTGTAAGTTAATAATTAATCGATTATTTCAATTATCCCTTATAATAATGGTCAATAAATAAACCAGTTATCGGTCCGAAGTGCTAATCATTTTACAAATCTTTGGTTTTTCATTTTTTCCGACTCCTGTTACCCATGTCAAAATGGGAAAACTAAGTCGAGGCACCTTTAAACAAATCAAGCCACGACCACACACAACAAACTCAACAACTGACAACAGCAACAAAATGGCCAAAACGACGTAGAAAAAAAAGGGGAGAGAGAGAGAAAAACTTGTTGACACAAAACCTCTATACACCCCTTTGTCGTCTGTCTGTCTGTCCATCTGACTGTCCTATTGAAAACTTAGCTCTCTCGTTCTCTCTTGTGCTCCCAGCAGCAGCATCGTCTATTCCACCTCCCCGCCCCCCCTTCCATGCCCATTGCCCATTCCCATGCCCCACCATTTCCATTCACTTTGTGTGTGTCGGCACAATTTAAGTTTCAATGAGCGACTATTTGTTGCAATTTAAACTGAACGCGTTTATAAATTGACGACGGAAACTGCTGTCGAGAGTCAAACTGCCAACTGCAAATGGAAATGGAGAATGCTGATGGTGATGGTGAATGGTGGTGGTAGGTGGTAGGTGGGCAAGAGAGGTGAATTGTGGTGGGTTAGTTAGTTAGTGACGTTCGTGAATTCGAACATACAAACATATGTTCGTATGCGGCAGCAGCGGCCTATTCTCCGTTGAACTATTTAACTATTTTTGGGCTTGACATTTAAATTACATAAATTAATTTCCACTACTTTGGAGGCTTAATTCATTTATTATTACAATTGCGGCTTTTGTGGCCTAACTAATTTTTGTGGTTGGCAGTTTATAATTGAACTTTTTCATAATTGCAAAAACTGTTGGCCTGGAAATGAAAGTTGAAAGAGTCTTCTAAATGCATACATGAATTTGTATGTGCACCTCCCTCTATGAAGAACTCTTTTTCCATACATATGTATAAGTATTATTGTAGGAAGACATCAGTTGAGGAACCAGTTTGAGAAGGAAAATGCGAAATACAATTTAATTGCATGCCACAACAGTTTTCTGACTGCTTTTCCTACCTTAAATTCAATTCCAGAAGAGATTCAAAACCCCAAACCTGAAGCTGTTCCCCGTCGCAACAGGCACAGCAAATTTTTGGTTTTTTCTTCATTTCTGTTTCGTTCGACAGGCCCGAACAGGCAATATAATTTCTTTCGATTAATCCAATCGATTTCTATTCAATAAATCAAAATATGAATTCGTTATGCTCACACACATCTCCAGCTTGACTAGATTCTGGGTATGTGTGTGTGTGTGTGTGCCGGAGAGTTTGAGGCACGTAACAAATTGTTGGGTTAATTAAAAAAACATAAATCGTTTGATTTTTCTCTTCCCCCTCTTCCTCCTACTCCTCCTCTATAGCTATTGACAGGGGCGTGTGGTGGAAGGGGGAATTCCCTTTCATCAACTAACTGAAATTTCGCCAAAGCCCTTCCTTCTGTTATGATAATCTTAATTAACATCGCTTAGCCAAATTAAAACCTGATATGGAAAAAACTAAATGTTTCGCCTGCCTCCGCAAAAGCAATCAAAACAAATTAACAACAAACAAAATGAAGGAAACTTTAAATATTCATGACGGAATTCCATCAAATAGACAAACGGCCAACCAAAACCAAACAAAATCAATTCCAAATTTTATAATTAACAGATCAAAGTTGCAATTTCATTTGAATTTCAATTTTAAATGGCATTTCATTAGTGTTTTTAATCAAATGGTAATTTATTGTTGAGGGTGGTGTATGGGAACCACTAACCAAAAACGGTAACGAGGTCAAGGTTCAATCGTGGTTTCATTTGTTGCCATTTATGTGGGAGGTTTTCCTATAGATAAAGAACTTTTTCTGCTTCTTTGGAATGTTTAAGTATTACGCCGTAATTTTCTGTACGTTTTTAAATACTATTAGAGTAAAGAAAGATAACTTTTTCGCCCTCCTGAATCGTGTAGCTGATAGAAACTAATCTGATTTAATTTTCTGTATGTTTTTAAATACTATCAAACTGAATGATTGTTTCCAATTATTGCTGAAACACTTTCGTTTGGTTCTCAAAGACTTCTTTTTAAAATAATCCATCTTTCAAAGTTTTCTTTTCTCAAATATATCAATATTAAACATCCCTTCAAAAGGGTATAAAAAAGATTTTATATTATTTCTGTTTTTCATAGTTTTCAAATTTTATTCTTTTTTCCTTTTTTTTTTTTTTTTGTTTTTTTGTTGTTGCTTTGCTTTTTATAGATTGTGTGTGTGTGAGAGTATGTGTGTTGGGTGTGAATACTTAAGCTTGAGAATTCTAAGGCCGAAAATGTATGGTACGTATATGAGTTCTATAATGTTTTTTTTGTTTCTTTAATTTAGCTTCAATTTAAGCCAATTTTTCTTTTTTTTTTTGTACTTGAATGCTTTAGAGAATTTTTCGATTTTTTAGGGTTTTTCTTTTTTTGGTTTTTGTTGTGTTTGTGTGTGTGTGTGTGTTTGTGTGTAGAAATGAAGCAGCATTTTGAAAAAATTTGCTAAATCTTAATATTTAAATAGTCAATAGGCTTAAGTAAAATATGTTTACACTTACATTTCATTAATGAATATTTTATACATTTATCTTGTAGTTTACAATTATAATTGTTGATGATTTTAATTTAGTAATTTTACTTCATTTTAGTAATTACTTTTAACACTAAACAAAATACTAACATTTAAATAGCAAAAAAATTAGGCAATTTGTTGTTTAATCTGAATTATTATATTTTTTAAATACATCTTCATAATGATCGCAAGAAAAGTTATTTGTTATTTAAAGTGTTTCGCTTTTGTTTTTAAAGTTATGTAGTTTTTTTTTTGTTTTGTTTTTATATTAACAGCAATTTTTCAATTATCAGGTAAAAAGTTTAAAGTATTTTCTTCAACTTTGAGAAATATTTGGTTTTCACATTGCGCCACTAGGGCCAAATTCTGCAAACGCTGACAGCAGAACCAATCCAATGAGGCGGAATCCTCGAGCGCTGGTACGGGAGGAGGATGAGGAGGAGGCGGCGGAGGAGCTGCTGCTGTTGGGACAAGCGAGTGCGGTTGAGATGGCAGTGGTGGTGGTGGTGGAGGTGGTGGAGGTGGAGGTGGCGGGGGCAGTGGCGGCTCGGCTTCGGGCCACCAGTTCTCCCACTCTCAATATGCCGTCGCCGCACCAGGATGCATCAAATGATGATGATGATGATGGTGACCAAAGTGATTCAATGGATTCATGGCAGCTTCAGCGGCAGAGGTTGTTGGCGCCGCCGTGTGATACCAATCGCTAGGAGGATGATGCTGGGCCGCCGGATGGTAGAGCAAATGATGATTGTGATGAAGCATCGAGGCAGAGGCTGCTGCTGCTGCTCCCGGCGAACTGGCAGCTGCTGCCGCCGCCGCCGCCTGATGATGATGGTGATGATGATGATGATGCGAGGGCGGTGGACCCAAGGGCGGTGGCAAATAGGCCGATGAGGCGGCCATTAGCTGCAAGGCAGGTGATGATTTTGATTCGGTTTGATGGGTAGGTAAATGCTGATGTTGTTGTTGAAGTTGTTGCTGCTGCTGCTGTTGTTGCTGCTGCTGCTGTTGTTGCTGCTGCTGTTGTTGCTGTTGCTGCTGTTGTTGCTGCTGCTGCTGCTGTTGTTGTTGCAGCAAGTGGGAGGCACTGCTGCTGGCCGTACTGCTGCTACCACTACTCGAGGCCCCCAAGTGAACGCTGTGCATGGGATTTGGTTCTGATTTAATGGAGTGTGGCGAGGATTTAATGCCACTGCCACCACTGAGGCTGCTGACGCCACTGCTGCTGCCGGCACTGCCATCCAGACGGTTTGACGAGGGCGGCGTCTGAGCACCGCCGGTAATAATACTCGAACTGGAGCTCTCCTCGCCCTCACTATCATAGCCATGGGATGGTGACTTCTCATCAATGTTGCCATGCACCTGAAGAAAGCGAAGCGAAAAAGAGGAAAACGTTTTTTTTTTTTTAATAAAATGTTGGCAGAGTTAACTAAAATTCGAGATATCTGTTGGATCCCTCTGTGCTTTGAATGGAATTGGCTTTCAACTTACCTTCATATGCTTGCGCAGCGATGAGGGATGTGTATAGGACTTATCACAGCCATTGATGCGACAGTTATAGGGCTTATCCGATGTGTGTACATGCGAATGCTTCTTGCGATCCGATGAATTGGCAAATCGACGATCGCAGCCTTCATGCTCGCACTTAAAGGGTTTCTCGCCTGTAAAGAAAGAACAAAATGTCAGTTTGCTTTAAAAAAAATAAGACTACATACTATAACTTCTCCTCCCCCGCTCTCACACACACACACACACACGGAGATACTGGCTATAAATGAGATTATTTATGTGCCACGCATAAAATATATATAACAAACAACTAACAGGCTGAGAGATGCAGCGACACAGTGAGGGCAGGGCCAACAAATATAAAAGATGACCATTTATGCTCTTACAATATTATTTTTTATGAACTGCCCCGAACACACTCACCCAGACACACACACAATTTAATAAAGGTGGGAAAATGTCTAGGCTCATTTTTATAGTGAAAAAAAAAGAATCGTATAAATTATGCGGGATCAAGTCGTCCCCATTGTTTCGAAATCGAACAAAGATCGGCATGGGGACCCCTTCCTTACACAAATATTCACCTGTGCCCAAATCGAATGTTGATTGTCCTTTTTATTTTTCCAAAAGGTGAACATTTACGAACAGAGACGAGATGGTCAAAAGGTTAAAGTGTGCGTAACACCTTTTAGACCAACAATAAAACCAACAACAACCCGGCAGGTTAAACACTAAAGGTTAAGGCCATTTGAAGTGATATTTTATGGCTTATTAGAAAATTATTTGTTAGGCAGTCGGTGGAATCCTTTTTTTTTTAGATGTAAAGAGATAAAAATCCAAAGAGATTAAACATAAATTATCTATATAAATATGTGAAGCCTATAATTTGGCAAAGGAAATAATCACAGGAATGAGAAAAGATGAGATGGGGGTTAATACAAATCAGTGGGAAAGTTTCAAGAAAATTACAATTAGCCAAAACCTGTTTAAATTTCACTCGATTTGACACTGAAATCTATTCTCAATATAAAATTCTGCCATCAATTTCAATAACTGGCAACGCAAACCATTCAAAACTTCTTTTCACAGAACCGAAAAGCGGAGAAATATCTTGAGTTAAGTCCATTTAGCATATGGCATTTATGTCGCAGATAAGCCTCCATTATATACACCATGGCACACATTCACATCTTTATGACAATTGCGGCTAAGCGGCTCAGTGTTGAGGCAACGGGCAACCCACACAGAGCCACAACTGACAACGAGCCAAGTGATCATAATCATGATCACGTTTGCTGATCATGATCATGACAATAATCGAACATTTTCACACCTTGAGCTTAAAGAGAGAAAAGCTGCCTGTCCCCAGCGGGAGGGGGGCGGGTCTGCTTTTGTAAGACATACAGACGCTTAACAAGTTTCAAGCTATACATATGTACATATGTATATACATATGTATATAAGTAATTTAATACTAATTTATGTGCTTTATTATCATCTATATTTGAATAAGGTTTTTGTTTGGCTGTTTTTGTAATAACTCAAACAATATTCGATTTTCTATTAATTTGTCAAAAACGAACTCATAAATATGCATTATAACTCACACGGTAAGTGTGTGTGATATGATGTGAAAGACCAGAGACCCCAGCGACGGGACACGGAGACGGACACGGAGCCATTCCCAATTATTTTGACAAGGGGAATTGTTAAACGAAAAACAAGCGAAACGAATTCATTTTGGTATGCTATGAATTTTTCAAGATTTGTTTATAAAGAAATTGAATTTCGTTTGCTGGGTGGGAGACGCGTTTTTCGTACTACACATGTCAAGTGTCAGATTTATTGAAATCAAATGATAATCGAAAATAAATCATAAAGCGGCGCCAAAACAAATTAAATATAAAGTGAAACAGATCGAGGTGCCAGTGGAAGTGTCTCGAAATGGTTAAGCCAGTCACTCGTTAGGGTCAAAGGTTAAACGATAAAACTCCATATTCTATCTATCGAACTACTAAATACTCTCGTTATCTTTATGGAAACTTTTCCAATGACTCTTAAAACGCTAATTAGTCGCAAGGCAGCTGATAAACATGCGTTTCGTTGCCTCACATCACATCATGTGGCCGACGGCTGGACCCGGCGCTGTGTTTTATCCAGGCGGCGTGTTATCATTCTTATCAAATGGCGGCAGCAGCTTGTTTTTATGACAATACTACCTTGTAGGTCTCTCGCTCTCTCTCTCACTTGTTCTCTATGCCTATGCCTGCACGCACACATATGTATGTACACCTATGTATATGTATCCCATATCCACACATCCATCTACAAACATGCATCTCCATCTCCCAGGGCGTTGCGGTCTAAACTCAGCGGGACAAAAAGCAACAACAACATTGGCAACGCGGCACGCGCTTCGGCACAGTCAGAGACCAACCGACAAAACAACAAAAAAACACAGAAAAAATGAAGAGACAGAACCGTAAAGGGTTTGTGTCCTAACTAAAATGCACTAAAGCACACGGGGCAAAAAAAGGACATGCATAATTTTCACATTTTAAATATTTTAAAAATATGTTTTATTGCTTTAAGTTTTTTTTTTATTTTTTGTTTTTTTGTGGCCCAAGAAAATGTTTCTAGCCCATTTATAAAATGTCAATTTCAGTTGAACACCCCCCCAAAAAAGAAAAAAAGGAGAAAAAAATGTATGTAAGGCAACATAAAAGACATTCAGGGCTTCTGATTCTGGCAGTGGCATATACATATACCCTTTTTACTGGCAAGTCGCCACCATAAGTCCTTCCTGCTTCAGTTTCTGCCCCTTCTGCTCTGCACCCAGGCTCCCCAGCTTTCACTCTGTGCCTTTTGCAAATCCCATTTAGGCTGTGCGAATCGACAAACTTATTTAAATATTTCAATAAAGCAAATCCCAGGACCTCTTCGTCGTTCTATGTGAGTATATAAAAGTTTCAAGGCAACGACGCCGACATGGGCACACGAAAAGCTTTCAAAATAGGCATTTGCATAAAATTTGAGACGTGTTTTTTTTTTGTTTTTTGCTTACAATGTTTTTTGTTTAAAGCCTTAAATAATTGTTAATTTTTGAAACGTTCTGGAATTGAAACAGAACGTGAACCAGAAACAGAAGCAGAAACAGAAACATACGAGCAACTGTCATGGCGGCTGTCCTGTAGGGTGGTTCTTATTATATTTTTGGGGGTTGTTGGTTGGGTGGTTGGCAGTGCTTTGTAATCTGTTTTCTCTATGTTTCTGATGTGCGTGGGTTTCAGCCAAGAAAGTTCTATGTACGTACATAGGGCTTAATATATATACCACAGTTTATATATATATAAATAAGTTATATATATTTGTGTATATATACAAGTTTTGGCTTTTTATATAACTCTCGCTCTCCCTCCCTCTCTCTCTCTCACTTAAGCTCCCTGTCTCGCTTGCCCTGGTAAAGCTTGCTGTCATTTGCAGACAACACGGTCGAGTCGAGTGTCGAGCCGATGATGCCGCCGACGGGTTTTTTCTCTATATTGTTACGGGGTCTCCAACATTTGTCGTTGTCCTCTCGTCCTCGTCTGTAGTCTGCGAATGTTTGTATTTGCTGTATTTCTGGGTGGTTATTTTGGGGCGTTGTTTGATTATTTTTTTTTTGCTATTTTTCTTTGGTGTTAGTAAGGTAAAGGGACTTTTGTAAATATTTCTCTTTTTGGGCGTATCCTTTCCTCTTACAAAAACCAAGTTTACTCGATGTTTCACAAGTGCTTTACTGGGGGGAGATGATGTTGAAGATATGTGTGCTAAAAATGCCTGCAATATGTTCCCAAAGGCCACAAAGAAAGTGGTAATTAAATAAAGTTTAGCTGCGAAATGTCTTTGCTTGACATTGAAATATTAAATGGAAGCTAGAGAATTGGGTTTAAGTCCATTTGTTGATGGAAATTTGTAACATTTTAACGATATTTTAAGGTTTATTATAATATATGGCATTTAAAAATAAAATGGAAAGATCTGACCAAAAAGTAAATTGCATTTTTGAGCCCAACTCCGAACGAGGAAGCAACAGGAGAGCGTCATCAGGCGCTCTCTTTCTCACTCACTCCATTCTTATGGCTCGTTCTGTCTTTGTGCTGGCTCTGAAACGCAAATTAAGCATCCATTGACAGTCGCTGATTAATTGAACTGAATCAGGTTTTTAATTTTCAACCAAAACGGCGAAAGAAGCAGAAAAAAAAACATATTTTATATGGCAGTGTCGCTGAATGACAGTGGCATATTAAATGCATTTTAAAAATGGAATAAAATTGGAATTATTAAAAGACATTTGCACCTTTGTTAACAGAAAGAGAGAGATAGAGACAGAGACAGAGATGGAATACGCTTGAATGATTTAATTGCTGCTAAATAATTACCCTGCTAAATATTTATTGCCTGCTTAAGAGAACAAACTCGCCCTTAGACGCAAGGATAAATAAATAGGGAGAGAATGAGAGAGAAAGAGAGAGAGAGAGAGGGAAACTGGGGTTGGGAATGGAGATGAGGATGAGCGGATGAGTCTGTAACAGGGGCATCATCATCGCTCATGTGTCAACAACATGCAATGCGATATGATTATTATTATCTAACAATACAATAACAAACAGCAGCTACTTTTTGCCTGCCTGCCTCTAGCCCTCTCCCTCTCTCTCACTCTGTCTCTGTCTCTCATTTGGGTTGTGTGGCACTCTTGAAAATCCTGAGCTAAAACCAAACTGCATGCATTGTATCCATATCTGTGACTGTGTCTGTTTGTTTGCTATACTTTTTGTCGCTTCTTCCCATTGAGTTCTTTTGAGTCCTTTTGTTCCACGATTGCTAGTAAAGCCGGAAAAAAGCCAAACCCCGATTTCCTGGCGGTTTACATTTCAATGGGCAATTTTTGTCTCTCTCCCCTTAGGGTATTGGTTTTTTTTTTTTCTTGTTTTTCCTTTTCCTTTTTGTTGCAAATAGAGGGGGCAGTGACTGTTGATGATAGGTATGCCATCGGTTAAGTAAAAAAGCAGGTGAAGGTATTATAAGAAGGTCACGTGACAGTTTTCAAGATTAGCCGAAAAAAAAAACAAATAGGAAATGACTATACAATTTTTTAGGTCTTGTATTAAAAACTAAAATGGGTTTTTAATTTGTATTAATGGAAATGTTCCTCAAAGTTCGAAATGGAACTAGAACCAAAAGTTCTTTCTAGTTCTGAATTTCATTTCACACACAACATTCTTCCCTCGAATCGTATTCTGTTTACTCTATGAATATTTATGTCGTTTGTCTGCATTTGATGACCAAATTAATGGCAGACAACTTCTTCTTCATCTTCATCTACTTTGGCTGCAACTGGCATAATAATAATAATAACAATAATGATAATAAAATAATAATTTAAATGCAATGAATTCAGCTTGTCAACAGCAAAAGCAACTCTCAGTCCCCGGGCAGCATCATTCTCATCCTCATCATCGTTCTCATCATCAGTTTGAGAATTTTGCACCCCTTAAAAAAGGAATAGTTACCTATTTTGGGTCGCCTTTCTATTATTCATTGTTTTGTATTTGTTTTTGTTTGACAAAAACCATCGTTGAGTGAATTGCGCAACGACGTTTTGTCATGATTTATGATTTTTGCATCCCTCCCCTAGAATGGCGATGACGATGATGATGCTGACCCATACCAAACTCACATAATTTTCGCTATTTGTTTTCCAGCTCTGGCACTCCGTTTTGCGCCTGTCAAGTGATACGTTAATAATTGACATTGGGGTCAGTTTTTCAAAGTCTGCGGTTTATTGTAGCCAAAATATTTGAGTAGCGCACAAACATACATCTATCTACCTAAACAATAGAGTAAACCAAATTTTACACTTGACTGAAGTTTCGGTTTTTGGGTTTGAGTTGAATTTAAGAGGCTAATGAGCAAAAGGTTGTAAGTGATGAAGAAAATGATGATTGAAATGAGGCAAAGAGATATCTTTCGGAAATCTTTCCATTTGTAGAATTTTGATGAGTTTATTCCTGGTATACTTACGGCACACATGGCGTATACACAATATAGTGCATACACATCGAAATAGTAATGCTGTGTGTGTGTGTGTCTGCACATAGACAACTAGCAGAGCTATTAGTAAAACAATGACAGCAACAGCCTTGCTGTACATGAATACAAGATCCATACATGGAGCCCAGTTTTGTCTGCTAACTCTCTATGCATTTGGCTGTGTGTGTGTTTTTTTTTCCCCTCTCCCCATCCCCCATCTCATTTGTACAAATTTTTCGACAAGTTTGCCAGGCCAACATACAACTAACGCCTTAAACATATTCGAGGTGTGTTTGTATGTATGTATATATAAGTACATAGATTTTCTCTACCTACATGAGAGCAAAACGCAAACGACTTGCATTCAAATTGCATTTACTGCCAACCAGCAAAGAAAAACTTTTCCAGACGACGACTACGTACAAGGACTGACAAGGGAAACCCAGTTAGAGTCAGATTCAGGCTGAGAACGTGTATGTAAATTTCATAGACACTAGGGTTGGGCTTAGTTATGTTTGATTATAACATAAAATTTGCTCAACTAATCATTAAAATTAACTATATTTCTTAGCGTCATCATTAAAAATAAGCAGTTGACTTGACTTTTAAAAAACTTAAAGTTAGAAAACATTAAAATTATGCATTTTATAGCTTCCTATAAATAAGGTTAACCCTAGTTAGGTGTGTAGGTGTTAATCTGTCAAACTTATGCAAATGGCGAAAAGTAAAAACATAAAATTTGTTTCGACTTTAAATGCTAATTTTTTTTTTTGTAGAAAGATAACTAAACAAAACTAATATGAATTAGCATATGTTAATTGATTAGTTTCTTTGCAAAAGAGAAGAGATTTTCCAACTGCACTCGAATGACAAACGAAGTGAAGCGACAATAAGCAAAAGTAGGACTAAGCCTATTGTCTAGACCCAAAATGCATACAAACAAGGCGCGAGGGAGGGGGATGTGGAGAGGATAAAGAATGTTGTAACTGTAGCTCTAAGGATTAGCCAAAGACCTCAGCTGAGAGCAGCTGAGAACCTCATGAATGAATGAAGTTCTTGAAGGAATTGCAAACACTCTTTTTATTTTCACCATTCTGCCCCAGTAGAAGGCCAGGCCAATCCACAACAAAGCCGATAGGCCGGCATTGCAATTGTTGTTGTTTGCCATAGTTGTTTGTCGTAGTCGTTGTCGTTTGTGTCGGCCTACACTCAACACTCTCAAAGAGGTGTTGCTTTGTATGGCGAAAAAGGGAGCGCAGGCACCGATATAGAAATATATCGCATTGTAAGAGAGAGAGATACATGTGTACATACATACATCTTGCCCATTGAAGCATTCATCCTGATTTTTTGCTTTTTAGCGCTCTTTAAGATTTTAATCTGTCCACTCACTCTTATTTGAAGGAGGTTTACCGCTGTCGATCTTACCGTTTTCATCGTTGAGGTCCGTCAAGTAGAAAATCTTTTTGGTTGTTTGTCAGGAAATTAAAATGTCATCAAGATTGTCATCATTTGGTTATACGATGTGACAACTATCTTGATATTCGGTTTGACTTTGTCTGTTTTTTTTTTCTCTTATCTCGAATGGCTTGTTCATGCTTAAATGTTGTCAAATTTAACAAGATTTCGACTGAAGTGAGAGAAATTCTAGAATCAGTTAAAATGATTATGATCTTGTACTTTAATATTGCTTAATGAACACATCAAAATATCTAACAAATATTGCATTTTTGTATACGCCTTTTTTTTTTTTGTTGGCAAACTAAAATTGTTCACACCCTTCCGTATTGTGTGAGAGTAAAAGTATCACATCTCTCCGATTTACAGTTGAATAAACCCTCAACCAAAACAGTTTCTCGGTTTGATTTTTGCGAAATTTGAGCATGCTGAGAAAATGAGAAGTGAGAAGTGGGAAACGCGTGTATCCGAAAGATACATGGCACAGTAGCTGGCCCAAAAATCGAGGCGAAGGCTATGCGTCATGGGTCTCTCTCGCTTTGGTCTCTGTGGTAATTTTAGCCAAAAACTTACATAGTTGGCCGCAACTGTCACCGCATTTGACAGCCGCTTGTCATCTATGGGGCAACTACAATGTGCCTCTAATTACTCTCGACAATGTTTTTACAATAAATTGCGTTTGCCATTTGGGTTAAAATCACAATCACAATTTTATGCTTAAATAAACGCCGAGGCGTTGGTGTGTTACAAATTTATCCAACCGAATGCAAAAGCAAACCAACAACAAAAACAGCAACAAAAAGATACAGATACATAAGCTGATTTGACAAGCACACGCTTATAGATGGGGGATCATACAATCCGATCATTGTATCTCATTCTCTCCCTCGTCGGTTTGGGGCTCGTTCAAATATGTTTCATATTCTGGTTTCAGCTCAAAAATATTTTTATACGCTTTGATATGCAAAGAGCTTATTGACTATGGTTAGGGATTTTGCATAATTTTAATAATAAAAACTGGAGAGAGCATTCAAAATATAAGAATTATCCATTTAACAAACTAATACCTCATTTCTTATTATTTTTGTCTCAGCAAATTATTATTTACCTTAGTTAAAATTGCTTAAATCATGTTTATCTATCTATTTAAGAGCATTCCCTGTTCTCTAAATGGCATTCCAGTTCTCGGAGTCTTTTTTTTGCGCTTCTTTTTGGCTGTTTAACATTTTTTGCCCATATGAATAATGATTTCATTTTTCCCATAAGCTAATTTATACAAGTGGGGCAAAATGCTGGACACTGAAGAGTTGGGGCCCTTGCCGCGATTTAGAGGATTAGTCTCAGGCCTTGGCTTTTCATAATTCTCAAAAAAAAAAAAAAAAAAACACAGAAAATCAGAAAGAAAGAAAAAAATAAAGGCAGAAGACGACCCAGAGCTCTGGGTCTAACCCGAAGACCAAAAACTTGCTCCTCTCTACCTGTGAGTCGCCTCTTCGTGCATATAAAAAATATGCAAGATGACAGTTTAATTTTATGGTTTGTCTGCTGCTGATCAGTTCTTTATGCGTTGAAATTTTATTTTATATATCATCCCCCCTCCTGCCCCACTCACCAGTTCTCCCGCTCCCTCTCCTTAGTTCACACTCGTTTTGCTCCTCTTTTTTTTTGCATTTTTTTTTGGAGGATATCAAAGGAATTTGTTGGAGAACGTGGCTACTTTTTCTGTTTTGGAGTTAAGGAATTTAATTAATTTAACCGCGACGACTTCTATGACAAATGGGGCGTGGCCTAAGCGCTTAGGAATTGAAAATTGCCGAAATGTTTTTTTGCCACACAAATATTTCAAATGTGTGCTAATTGTTGTTGTTGCCCAGAGCAGCAAGCCAACAAAACGGAAAGAAGTAAGTAAAAGAACAAAAAAGTATGGCTGATATAAGCCTTCATTTATTTAAAGCAGCTTATGTCATAGGAAGCGAGAGAGTGAGGGAGAGAGAGATCCCCGATTCCTGTTCCATATCCATCAGTTGTGTATTATGCAACAACTAAACAAAATGGCTACACTTAGCTAATAGATCCACTTGGCTGGAGCTACGCAACAGAAAAGGGTTGAGTCAAACTAACCCCTGCAGTGTTTTCTTTTTTGTTATAAAATGAAATGAAATTATAATACCTCACACACTCACACACACACTGACACACACACTGCTGTATGAGTATATAAAATTGTTTTGACATTTTCCAAAATGCATGGCATAGTTTTTTGAATAGAAGAGAAGAAGAGAATGCAATCAACCCCTCGTTTTGGTTTAAGTAGCGTAACGCAACGTAACGGGTGGATTGTATCTATTATGTAGAAGGACTACTTAGAAACGGACCACGACAGGGTGAGACACTGAGAATGACCGAAAGAAGGGTGTAGTTCTCTAAACTAGAGGGGTGGGCACTCTAATTATAATGGGTGCATTTGCTAGATTATTAATGAATATGCATATGGGTACACATATGGGTGGGACTCAAGGACCAAAGTCAAGGAGTGTGGGTAAACATATAGAATATGAAAAAAGGGAAATTAGTTATTTAAATTACAGATTTCATAAAGTTTACTATGTTTAATGAGTAATAAGTTATATTAACACTACAGAACAGTGTTGATAACTACTTTAAGACTCAAAAGTGTTGGCTAATGCTTACTTTTACAGAACTTAAACACTTAAAGAAAAGTTCAAAACTCGATCATGGTTATAATTCAATGGAAAGTTTAAAGTTTTCGCAGTTAAACAAATTCTACATTACTTTATTCTCTTTCGCATTTCAGTTGCAGCACTTCTGTAAGGTAAAAGTTCGAACTTTGAAAGTATTCCCCTTTGGCCAATAAATTTTGCAACCACATTTAAACTGTCAAATACTTTTCGGTGGACAACTTTTGAATTTTGGTCACGCAATAAATCTGCAATCATATATTTTCTCCTTTTTGGCACTTTGTTCCCTCACTCATTAAGTGAGTGTGACGAATGCAAAACATCATGTTCGAAAATTCCATCAAATTTTTGACAAACAAGCCCACACCACGGGGCAGTCTAATTAAAATAACACCAAAAATTTCCACAATTTCAACGTAAAAATGCATTTGTCATTAGCTTCCCAGTTAAGGCGAATAGACATGGCCAACAAACAGACAGAGACAGAGAGACAGAGAGAGAGAACTGTGAGCGTAACTAATTGATTTTCAGTTTCGAAGGAGAGCACACCACATGAGGCATCTCGCCAGGACAAGGACGACCAGGACCCGATACCCAGGACCAGTATTAGTACGAGAGCTCAGGTAGTGTAGGTAATCAGTTTGAACACATCGCAGGTTTTTGCTTCTACCCATTGTTCTGGCCAATACAAATTCTGAGAAGTAAACAGTCAAACAAAAAAGTTATTTTTGTTCGACTGTCTCAGTTCATTTTGTTGTTTTCGCTGTTTGAAAATCGTTGAACCCGCAATAAAGTCATCAATCATTGACATTTTGCCAAAAAAAAAAACCCAGAGAGAAAAACAACAAAAAACAGAAAAGCAGCAACAACATTGCAAACATTTCTCAATATTTGAGTTCTGGTATTTTGAGAAATTATGTTTTTGGCGCCAAGTAAGCAGCGCGATGAATGCTAATATGTGGTCAAAATATATAGTACAGATATTAAATTTGATTTTTTGAGTACACCCACTAAAGTTTTATTCACTTCTCTAGATAGTGGTTAAAAGGAAAACCATATAACGTATTTTCCAAGCAATTTTTAAGTGAGTCTTCGATAGTCACATAACCGTAAAATCTTGGTAACTGTAAACTAACAATTCGCAACTGTGTTTAACCAACAAAAACGACATTAAATCATCTAGAAAATAAGTTGAAGTAGATGTCGAGATATGCCATAAAACGTAACGCTCTAGGAAATGGGGAAGTCCATAAAAGACTCATTAAAAAAACACTTGCACCCAATTAAATCGAGAGAAGAGAGAGAAGTGGGAAGTGGGAACGAAGTACAGCAAGCTAATCAAACATGGATCCTCCGCCATCATCATCATCATCGTTGTCGTCGTTGTCGTTGTCGTCGTCGTCGTGGTCGACCCCAGGACACAATGTTGAATGCTGAACTTTGCCCGAGCATAATTGCACAACAACAAAAAAGGAAAAGTGGCAACGAGTGGCTGTTTCTGCTGCACTTGTTTTTAGCCAACGAAAGGAGCAACATAAACATAATGAGGCATGCCCCAACACTGAAAACTAACCACAAAGTTGTTGCCAGCAGCAGTCACGTCCTCCATTTTGTTTTACTGGACCTCTGCGGCTTGTGTTGTAGGTGTTAATGAATAAAGTTGTTTGTGGTCTCTTCCCCAAAGTGGATGGGAACGACAAAAAAAAAAATACAAAAAAAAAGAAAAAAACAAAAATAACGTGTAGAAACCAACAATAACCACATACAATGATAAACGCCATTCATCCACAGCAGCATGGACAACAACAAAAACTGAGCCTGGTCACCAGGCAAGGTGTCATCTGAAGCTCCAGCATCTGAAGCATGCAACAGCAGCACCAACAACAACAACAATGAGGCAGACAAACGTTGATTGTATTTTGTGTACATGAAGCTCTTTTCTGGAGAGACATTTTGGTTTATTGCAGACTGACATTTTTTTGTTTTTTTTTTTTTTTGAAAAGGAAAGAAAACAAGTGCAAAAGTTAACACAGAAAAGGAAGGAAAAAAACGAAGCCTTCAGTAAGAAATATAGTTCCAAATATGGAAGTTAAAGTACTTGATTTGAATTTAAGCAATTGTTTCAGTTTTTTCAAGATCTTCAATCACTGGAGTCCCTTCGGTTGGTCTCAGGTGAAATTTATGAATGAAAGAAATCTGCATAAAACAAACTAAGCTGCTTATTAATGATGATACTGCGTTCTTTTATGGTTTAATAGCTCATCCATGGCTTCGCTCATTAAGAACCGGAATGGGCAAACATTAAAATCAATTAAACCGACAACAATAACAATAACAAACAGCAGCAACAGCAACAAAAAGACATAATAATTGCTTTAAAATTGCTCTACTCGTTTTAATAAAAAAGCTTTCAAAACGACAGGCCAAAACAATTGAAGAGCTAACAAAATGTGTTGGTCCCTGTACTATGGGGCGTATGATTTGTGGTGTGAGAAGAGCCATTATCCTGGTTTGGCAGGCCTTCGTTTATTAAAAGCCATAGACAGTGAATGGACGAGGAGCAGGAGTTGGAGAAGGAGAAGAAGCGATGCTAGACAGCACGTACTACGCATCATACTAAAAAGAGAGATAGAGAGATAAAGAGAAACAGAGAGAAAGAAAGAGAGAGAGCGAGCGAGAGCGTAAGCCAATTCACAAAATGGCGTTTTTGGTATATTTTACGCATTTTGTTTTGCTTTAATTTTAGCTTTCCATTTTCCTCGTTTTCCCTTACACTCTCCTTCTCCTCGTCTCTCTCTCTCTTTCCTTCTTGTTGTTATTTTTTCCTGCGTGGGCTTTAACAAGTTTTTCATTTTGTTGCTGCTGCTGCTGTTGTTATTGTTGTTGTTGTTGGGGATTTGTGGCATAGCCGTAAATAGTCGTATTTTATATAAATTGAATTAAAATGTTTGAGTTGCTTTTTAGTCAAAAGCTGTTCAAAATGTTTAATAACACAGCCAGGCAAGTTCACTTTAATTAAACCGCATTTTCTATACCCTTTTTAATAGATCATTACCATGATAATTATTTTAGATAATTAAAATAAATAAATGAATTAATTTGGATATAATATAATCCATCAAATTGGATAGTTCCGTTTCATGAAGATTGTGATGCATCCTATAATGCATGTAGCCAGATTAGTCATTCCGATAGTACTCAATCCAATAGATATTTTTTTCGTATCCGTAGAATGAAATTCTGATTGTATTTTGGTCTTTAATGAGCTTGAAATTTCTTTTGCCTACTCATTGAATGGTAATTAAAATGTTTCAATGTTTTTTTCTCAATTTTTCTTTTGGCAGCCGCCATTTTTGACTAATTTCATTTGTTTCGTTCTCTTTGGTTTGGGTTTTGTTGCTTTTGTAGTTGGATTTGTTCATCGGAATGATATGGCAGAAAAATGATTTTTGATTGGTCGATTTACAAATTACAAGACTTGTAGATGAGATTTTGGTTTCTTTATGTGAAATGTTTTCATCCTTTTTCTGTTTTTTTGTTGCTTTTTTGAACTAACCGACCGACACAACTTCATTAGAGTTTCAGGCCTTTAACCTCTGCCAATCACTTGACTTGAGCTCCTTCCCTTTTCGTTTGCCCTTTCCTTCGGAGGGGGTTTTTCCACTTATATAAATCAAAATTCAATCAGCATCTCTCACTGGTTGGGTGTTTATATGTTTATTTTTGTTTTTCTCTATTACATTGACACAAACACACACACACACACACACACAGCTTAAGCACACACTCACACACACCCAGTGTGTGTTGACACGTGTCAAAACTTCCGTTTGCAATCGCACGGAAATACTTCTTGCCACTTCGTGAATTGCACTCCAAAAATCCTCACAAAATCAAAAACTGGGGTAAAATCAAACCAAAAAACCAATTCAAGAGAGACAGAGATAGACAAAGGGAGAAAGAAAGAGCGGGGGAAAGAAAGAGTGGCAATGAGATCTGGATCTAAGCCATGGTACATTAAACTTTTGATTTAGTTTATGCAAAAATCGTTGGGTTTGCTTATGCGAAAGTTATTTATGAGTTGGTTTTCGGTGTTTCGGGTGTTTAGATAGATAGGCCATTAAGAGGAAGAGACGGAGATGGGAATGGAGTTAAAGTTGCGACCCAAAAATTGTATATTCGACAGGCTATGGGACTTCATTTAATGAGTTGCCAAGTTAAAAGTTAGAATAAACCCAAAATACTAAAATGTTTATGTGTCTTAAAAATAGTCTTAATTTTTCAACAATTTTCTTGGTAATGGCATCTTAAATCTGTTCTAAATTTGTCAACAGGTTTAATACTCAAATATTTACAATTTAATTGAAGCTATTTCTACTACTATCACATCCAAAATTTATTAAGAAATTATAGACCTCTAAAGGAATCTTTCCAAAGAAATCTTTCAATCAAATAAATCAATAAATCAATCAATAAAAAATATTTATTTGTATTTTAATACCAAGATGGTAATTTCTTTAGTGATTTCTGCTTCTATATAATAATTATAATAATAATAATACGGTTTACCTCAAAAATGTTTATAATTTAGAGTAAATAACTTTATTTACCGAATTCTTAAGGTTCCAAAATGGATTTATAACTGATATTATAAAATTATATTGAAGATATTGCACTTTTTATTAAAAATAATAACCATAATAGTTATTGCAACATTCCAAATCCTTTCATATCGTATTATATTTTCGGGAGGTTAAACTCTACCACAAAGAACTCGGAGTTAAGAGAGATTTGAGTTGTGTAAAAGTCAAAGTCGAAGTTAAAGTCAAGCTGGAGTTAAGTCTTAGGCTAGGACAAATAACTTTAAGGGGATTTCGCAGGACAACTGTTTGAAAGGGTTTTCACAGATGTCAGGTAAACGGCTAAGCCAGGTACACACACAAAGTGTGGGTGTGTTGCACCGACTTTGCCGGCTCCCGCCCACTTTGCAGGGATTTTTCCCGAAAACAGAGAAGGGTTAAACCCATTTCCCTGTTGACTGACTGTCCAACTGACTTACCCGTATGTGTTCGCTTGTGTATTTTGAGATTCTCGCTGCGGGCAAACACCTTGCCGCAACCGGGATGTGGACAGGCAAACGGTTTTTCTCCGGTATGGACGCGTATGTGATTGACCAATTTGTATTTGGCCTTGAAGGGACGACCATTGCGCGAGCAACCGATCCAGAAGCAGGCATGAGTGGTGCATTCGGGTCCACCCACATGCTCCACCGTCAAATGGGTGACAATCTCATGCATGGAGTGAAAGATTTTGTTGCAAGTCTTGCGACTGGCCGTCTGTATCAAGCCCGGCTGGTCGGGATCGATCCACAGGCACTGCATTTCCTGTTTAATGCCCGACGTGGCGGAGGCCGGCTGATGACGCATATAGCGCAAAAAGGCACCAGCTCCAGCTGGATGCATGGCCGCTGCCGCTGACATGGCATGATGCGGATGATGGGCCGCTGCTGCGGCGGCCACATGATGGTGGGCAGCAGCCGCATGTACCGACGGGAAATTGGTGTGATGTTGATACGGATGTGCGGCATAATCGTGGGCCATACCCATGCGCATCTGATGCTGGTGATGATGCGCTGCAGCGGCCGCATGGTGATGACTATGGAAAGGATGCTGGCCAAAAGTCGAACTCAATTCGGCTGCCTGTGTGGGAAAGCTGGAGAAGAGCATGGAGTCGGCAGCAGCAGCAGCGGCGGCAACATTTGTTGGCTGGCTACCGCTGGACACGGCGGCAGCAGCAGCGGCTGTTGTGTAATCCGTGTCGCGGCGACCCAAGAGGAAGTCTCTGGAGGCATAGGAATTGAAGTGGCCATAGGTGGAGTTTTGATAGGCGGCTGAGGAGGACAGGACTGTGGAGTCGGAGATGCCGGTGACCTCCAGTTGGCTTTGGGTTTGTTGTTGCTGCTGCTGTTGTTGCTGTTGCTGCTGTTGTTGCTGCTGTTGTTGTTGCTGTTGCTGCTGTTGCTGTTGCTGCTGGTCATTGCCGTTCAATTCATGTTGCTGCTGATGATTGGGCGACATGCGTAGCCCATAGCTGGCCAAATGATGCTGGGTAGGCTCAATAAAGGCATTCATCATCATTTTGGTAAAATTGTTTTGAAGTTTTTTTTCAAGTTTCTGTTTTTATTTTGTTTTTGGGTTAGAAGTTTTCTTTTTCTTTTTTTTTTTTTTTTGTGTTAAATTAATATAACTTTTGTTTGTTTTAGGCCAAAGCCCATCACCATTTCACGTCACTAAGCTTCTTCAATGATTTTGCTTTTTCTCTGTTGATATTCGAATATTTTTGTTTTCAATATTAATATTTCATTCGTTAGAATTTCTCAATTCGGAATTTTTGATTTGATTAAACACACGCGCGCGCTTTTCCGTCGTTAGTTTTCCCTACTTTAGTCTTTGACTCCCGCACAGCAAGACTTTACGTTCCAAGATGCGCAGCAGGACTGAAAATTGTTCGAAATTTCAATCAAGCAGCTCAAGCGGCAAGCAGCAAGCAGCGGGCGCTCCTGAAATTCTAACTCCGATCGTTTGTGTTGGCAGTGCTTTCATATCCACCTTCTTTCCCTGTTGCCGACGGACTGAACCGCTCGAGAGAGAGCGAGTCGGCTAGCTGTGGCCGCTTCGGCAAATTCACCTCGCTGTGGTGTATTCGCCTTACCCATACGATTGGGCTCTACCCATATGAATTTCGCATAAGTGCGACAGAGTTGCCCTATAGAAAATGGCTGCCCTCGCGCCATCTCTGCGCTGCGTGTGAGCAGTCCAGCTAGTGTTTGCGCATGGAAATCCGATTGGATTTCGCTAGAAACCGGTTTATTTGAGTTTCGTATGACTTTTTTCAGCCGACTTTCCCGTGGATATATATATATGTATATGTATAGATAGGTGGTGGGCGTCTTGCGCCTGTGCCCTGGCCCGAAAGCCCTCATTGGATGTTGGCTTTCATGCTGACTAACCAATTGAAAGAGCTTTTTGCTGCCACTCGAAATGCACTAATTTTTCATAGTCACTTTTGTTGATTTCTGTGTTTGTTTTACATTTTTCTCGCATTCCCATTCTCAAGTTGGCTGTCAGTTTTATCAAATTAGTTGTTTATTTTATTGATTTTAATGATATTAGCCATGCCTTTTGGTTTTGGTTTTTGGTTTTGTTTTTGGCCTTTTGTTTATTTGATTTGAAATGAAAAACGTTTGCGTAATGAAGACATAAATTTTCATTAACCTCTGCTCTGCTCGGGCCTTTATTGGGAATATGTTTTCTATTCAATTTATGGAATTCCAAATTGCCAAAACAATAGAAAAACTGATTGGCTTCGTGTGGGAATTAATTGGACTTTTTAGATTGTTTCAAAATTATGAAGTTCTTAAGTCCTGAAGTCTACAAGGGCATAAGCAATTGATCGTAGCTTTGTTTTTATTCTATTTTCAAACCTAAAAATGTGTAATAAATATTTTATTATATTTAAATATAATATTTACTCATTTTCCATACTTCAACGGGCTTTAAAGAAATATTTCCCACATTGATTCATCAAATTTTTAATATCTTTAATCGATTCCATAGATGAGAGCTCATAACTTTTCTTTTGGAAATCAACTGAATAAATAGTTGGCAGTTTTAAAATGCAATTAAAAATTGTGACATTAAAGTGTCAATGGCCAATGGCCATCAGAATAAAACAAGTTGCGATCGAGAGACTATTAAAATGTCAAAACAACCCGGCCCCGTTGCCATTTTGGGAATTGGCAAAGACCATAAAAAACCAAATTGTTGCCCATCCCGCAGAGCATCAACAACAAATGTCATTGGAAATGAAGCCATTGCTCCACATAGCCAAGAGGGGAGTCGGAATCTGCTTGGTTACCGGAGATGGAGACAAAGTTGGAGCTGGAATTGGTAATGGTAGTGGTTGCAATGGTGTGTGCAGCAGTTGGAGTAGCCAGCTTTCGCCACATGATCAAAATGCTGATGATAATGATGGCAATGACGATGATGATGGAGACGCCAAGTGGATTTCTAGCACATCGCATAAATAATGCATTCGAGAGAGGCACTTGAGAAAAATTAGAAAAACTGCAAAGAATATTTTTCTTTTGCCCCACCTTCCCTTCCCTTACCGTTGAGAACAACAAGCAACAAATTAGAAATGTAAAATCGGAAAATAAACATTAGAAAGATGGCCCAGCAGGTTGCAGCTGAAAACTAAAACAGATGCATAGTTCTAATCGACCAAATATGCCAAAGAATATATGGCCAAGACATGAGGTTAATCAGAGTGGGCGTGGACCATTGGCCGCCCATAATGGACTCGTGTCAAAGTCGAAGTCAAACTAAAAACCTAGAACCTGGAATGCTACCTTGCTACCTCGCCGCGCCTCACCACGCCTCGCCTCGTCATGCCTTGTCTTTGGCACATGCCGCGCTCACAGCGGTGGACAGGTCTGCGCCTGGGGTTTTGCTCAAGTGTCGCTTTGGGTATACACGAAAGCAACCAAACGACCGACCAAACAAACAACCAACCAACCAACCAAATACACAAAATGAATATGAATCAAGTGAAAGAGCGAAAGAGAGATGTAAAAGCGTGGGAGTATTTCGGCAACAAGTACGAGTAATTCATCTCAACAGTGCGCCTTAACTATGAGAAATGGAAAAGGAGAGAACACAACAAGGCTATCATTATTTTGGTTCCCCACAAATTAACTAAATTCTCTCCAAATAAAAGATTGAAAGGGTTAATTTGATAACTTAAATAAAACTTTGGTGGAAAATTAAATTGGAAAGAGCTGAATAATCAGCAAAAAACTCGATTGTTGATTTTGATTTAAAATTAGAGAAATTAGATGTGAGTTAAATTTTATATAAACTAGATAATGACATTAAGGAAATATTTATGAACATGCAAAATGCCGGTGAACCTACTGAGGCAGGTAACAGGCAAATTTTAGCCATAATTGCACAAAGCCGCAAGCAAAAAATATATACAAAGGGAAATTGCATATATTTAAGTGCTAATCCGGGGCGTGATAATACGCAAGAGTGCCGGAAAATGTGAGGATTGCAAAACGCAGCTTATAAAGTCAATTTTTTTATGACCATCATTGGCAACCGGAACAGGATGGACACCGGGACAGAAGAACGAACACGCACGTTGCGCACAGAGAGCTGGGATCAGGCCAAAAACAGGAATTTCACGGCGATGTGGAAGGAAAAGAAAAAACATTTTGGGAAAATTATATGCCATCATAAACATTTTGCTGGAGTTTTTCCTAGCAAATGACAAAAGGCATTGACGAATGCATTTTCCCTCTTCCTTTTTTTTCAAACGAATCGTAAACAAAAAAGTGTGTGTGGGTGAGAGAGAGAGAGAAAGAGAGAGATGGATGTATGGAGGGAGTGAGGGAGGATGAGAGACAAGGTCGTGCCTACCATAAATATTGACATGTCATAAAAATCAAGGTGAAGATACAACAACAGCAACTAACATCCTCATATCCTTTTTCCGCAGAGCACTTTTCCATTGAATCTCTCTCTTTTTCTCTCTCTCGTCCTCTTGCTGGATCGTATATCTCTCGAAGGGACCTTGAAAGTTTTATTGCCAGCAGTTAGTAGAGATATCTGCAGAGATTTTTGCAGGTATATCACAGAGTCAAGCCGTTTGGCCAAGTCAGTCAACTTTTCTTCAACTTCTTCTTGTCAGTTTCTTCTCTTTTTTTTCGTGTTGTTGTTGTTGTTGTTTTTGGGCATTGGTTTGATTTATGAGCTGTTAGGCCAACCGATTCAATTTTCATTCGAAATCTGACTGCAACGAACTGTCGAACTGTGACTGTGGCATTTCGTTTTATTTTCTATTCTCGGATTGTAAATTATGCAGATGCCCCTTAGGTGACGTCCTCAACATCTCTCGAGTCAAGTTGTTTTTGTGGGCGTTTTCAAACATGTTTCGTGTCCACGTAGACGCGCCTCACCTACCTGAATGCTGTTTTGCTGTATTTCTCTCAGGTAGAGTGGCCGGGGGCGTAACAGTTCCTTGCCCTAAATTTGCCCTTTAACTCTTTTGAGACCAATTATATGCCTATGTTTGACCACTTCTGGTTAAATAGTTTAGTTTTCATTACAGCCATCTGACTGTGACTTTTTACCCAAAAAAAAAAAAAACAACCAGAGAGACCAAGGTAAAGGATTCCTATAAAAATAGGTAACACTCTTATGCTCTGAATATCCCCGAATCCGTTAAAACAATTCAGCAAATTGTAGCAAAAATGTTGCCTTGAATATTTTTAACAGATACAAAGTAATTTGGGTTAAATTTTTATACCATGCATTCATAGAATGAAATGGTATATTAAAGTCGCCAAAATGTATGTAACAGGGAGAAGGAAGCTTCTCCGACCCTATAAAGTATATATATTCTTGATCAGTATCAATAGCCGAGTCGATTGAGACATGTCCGTCTGTCTGTCCGTCTGTCCGTCTGTCCGTCTGAAGAATCATCGAGATCTCAGAGACTATAAGAGCTAGAGCTACCAAACTTGGCATGTAGACCCGTTTGCTCTGCAGGCAGATCGAGTTTATTTTTTTTTTCGCCCCGCCCCCTTCCGCCCCCGCTATTTGAAAAACAATATTTTGAGCCTCCATATCTCGGGAACTATAAAAGATAGAGCTTTCGGATTTGGACATTAGATGCGTGCAGTGTGCACGCAGACCAAGTTTGTTTCAAATTTTTGCCACGCCCCCTTCCGCCCCCGAAATTCGAAAAATTCGATTTTCAGCCGAAATATTTATCGTATCGAAATTAAATTTGGCACACTAATACATGTCACGTATATCTATCATTCCACCAAATATCACAAGAATCGGAATAAAAATGGCCGAGTTATACATAGAAACGTTTTTCACCCATAGCGGTGCAAGGCAGATGCACGCGAAAAAGAGCGAGATAGCATATGCTGCAAATCACCGATTTGGTCGGGGGGCGCTAAAGTGCTCGTTTCCACAAAAGAGGGATAGCATTTGAAAGAAATTTAATATATATCTCTTCACCTAATGCATGGTATATCCAAGTCGCCCCAGCGACTTACTTACTTTATTATAGTTCCATACAATTTTTAAGAATTTCTAGGTCATCTTTTCCAAGCTAAATTTTTAAGTTGACATAAAATTGTGCATGAATATCTCATAATGGGTTGGCAATTTATAATTATAGAATTAGAGTTTACTCTTCTATGTAAAAGTTACTCCAATAAAGTTTTTTACCTTCAAATGAAAATTTGGCTTTAATTGGTTTGAGTTTCAAGATTTTTTAAAATAAATTGTATACAATTTGTGTCTACATTTATGGCCAGAATTTTCTATAAATCTTTCCGTTTACACATACATAAGTATCTTGCAGAAATGTAAATTTATGTGCAAGGTCGTGGATGCCTGCCAGCAAATTTTGTTCTCTATGTGGCGCTACTTTTAATTAATTGTTAATTATGGAGTTCTTCCCCCCCCCCCCCCTTTTGGGTGGTGGATGAACACAAAAAAGCTCTACTGCTTTCCCTGGCCCCCTTGTCACCAGTGTGCAGTTGCCGCCACCGCCCACCCAGTCCCCGCTGGGCATGGTTACATGTACACAGAAGCGTTAATTAAATTTCTGTTTGGCTTTGGTCTTTTCTTTCGCTGGTTCGTTCGGTGGTTCGTTCATTTTAGTATTATTATTATTATTATTATTTTCGCAAAAATGCAACGAAACGTCGCAGTAATCGTAGTACGTAGTAAATAAATACTCATTTAATTTATGGTTTTAATTTTTATGGCTACAACACACAGAACTTGAAGAAGGAGTCGGAGATGGAGTTGGAGACGGAGACGGGGCTGGAGTTATAGTCGGGTAGAGAGCAGACAATTTAGTAGTTTGGCATAGGATGGGAAATTTAATAACTTTGTTTATGCGCAACACTAAATCATAACTAATGAGCGCGACTTTTCGACTGGGAACTGGCAAACAGTTCGAGCTGCCACCAGGAGCCGAGACTGGCGCTGGAGCAGGAGCAGGAGATCAAAATGGAATCGAGGTTGGGGACTAGCAATGCAGCAGCTGCTGCTGCTGCTGCTGTTGCCTTACCTCAATGACTAGCCAAAACTATTTGATTTACCACTGGGTAACAATAGGGCACAAGCCACTAATTTGAGTTGAACACCTACAAGGACATGAACATGGACATGGACAGGAAGAGCAAACATAGCCGAAACAGAAATGAGTGCTAGATCATAAAATAAAGTTGAAAACTCAATGTTGAGCTGAAAACACAGACCCAAAACAGACCACCAACTGATTTGCTGAAGGCAAATTGCATTCGCCCTGCAGGAGGGAGACACAAAAGAGACACACAGAGGGCATGAGAGAGTAAGAGAAAGGTCCTTTGACATGCTTCACTTTGATTCAGCATATCATTGCCATCGTCTCCCTGTTGACAGCAGAACGTGACCCCCAAATAAGAAAACCTTATTGATTTTGCTTTCATAATTTCCCCCTCGAAAAAAAAATATAAATATTTCTGTATCTTTTAATTTCCACCGGTATCCAAAAAATTATTCTTTAAAGTTATCTCCGATTACATCTCGGATTATCTATCAGCCTCAATCTCTGGCGGCTTAGACAAAGCTAAGCAAATCAAATGATTTTTCTTGTACCGCAAAGAAAATGTCATAGAACCTACAAAATTTACATAATATCTCCCTTCCCCTCCCCATCGCCATCCCCCTCCAAAACATAACAATAAAGGCTATGATAAATGTTATGACCAATTAATAATTTGGTAACTTAGTCAGGAACTCACATTGAAGAAGGGCACAAAAGGGTTAAAACTCGAAGAACTTATCAAGCACAAAAATTATTAAATTATGTAGGTTTCCAAAAGTTCTTGATTCATAAAAAGGCTAGAAGACGTAACAAGACGAAGTATTTCAACTTCGGTTATGGAAAGTTGGCAGAATTCTTGGTCTCTAGAAGATTTACTTATTTATTTTTGAAGAGAAACGCACTCCAAGGTTTTAGCGATTATGATATTTCCTCTACTTTGATGGATTATTCGTTTTTTCCACTAGTTTCGGTTTATTTAAGTAATTTTCTAGTCAAATTACCATCAACATTTGTCTTGACTAATAAAATGGTTAGAGAGATAAACACCTTTAGATATTGTGACATGGATATGGTTATTGGTTTGTTCGACAAGACATAATTTGTAATCAATAAAACACGATTGGGATGACTAGAGGGGGAGAGATTAGTTCTTTGAGATAGCGGGTCCAGCTGCAGCAGCAATCAAAAATCAACTTTAACCACAAAAACAAGCAGCGGCAAGTGTAAACACGTGGACATGAAACTGAAGCCGAGGATGAGACCGAGGATGAGGATGAGTTTGAGGTCTTATCAGCAAAAAATAAAACCAACGAAATGAGAAACAACAAGGAAAAAGGGTCTCTTGGTCTCTCGGGGTGTTTATCCTGCGGCACTCCCAGTGGGAGACTCAAAGACTGACCTGACTGGCTTTCTCACTGTCTCTGTTGCTGTCTCACTCTTTCTCTGTAACCATGTCAGTGTTGCCCTTAACGGTTCTCGTACTCGAAAATCCAACTAATTAAGTTTTAACGGCACTTGCTAAATAGATGTTCGTCGTCCTTCGTTCAGTTGTATTGGTGTTTTGGGTCTTCTGTTGTGTGTTCCAGGGGCGTGTGCAAAAACAGTTGGACTGTTTGATTTTAAAATAGGATTAAATTGATTTCTCGCTACTCGAGAGACAGTTGTCCAGGACGATTGTTACCTGGACATGGGATATGGTTGAAATGAGGGTATTTGTAGGTGTGATGAGGTCAGCAGTTTTCACAATAGATCACTGTCATTAGATTGAAATGTTCCATGAAATGAGTTAAATTTTAAAATAAGTAATTGAATTTGTAACAAATTTCTTTTAGATGAAGAGAGAGAGAGAGAGTTGAACTAAATTTCTCGAGATATTTATATATATTTCAATATTCAAAATCAATACAGTCTAAGTCCACTTTAGACGAAAAGGTCAAAGGTTCTAGTTCCATCACAATCGATTACAATTCCGTGTCCCTATCATATTTCGTCTCGTAGGGTTCAACCCTCATCTTAATGGTAAAGTTCATGGACTTGCAGCAATTTTTTACTTCATTGCCTAAATATTTGTGCGCTTTTAAAAATGCTCAACTTTATTATTTTTACTTTTTTTTGCTAGCAAATATTTTCGAAAAAGTACAATGGAAAAGAGCGAAGCGAAATGTGTCAATGGCAGCAGAGTGCAGAAGGAAGGACCCTCATTAGTGTAAGAACTGAGCAAAGAACAAGGAGAAGGACCTCAAGACGAAGCTATTCAATAATGCCCCTCTTTTGGTCCAGGGGCGTGTCAACTCACTGAACAATTACGCATAAAGTAGGAAGTGAGGGCTAGGGTAAGGGAGGTTGGGTGGGTAGGTAGGTAGGTAGGAAGGGTAACAAGGGACTTTTCTCCGAGTCAAAAGGTCCAAGTCCATACACACACGCAAACACAAGACGCTGACATTTACTTGACTTTTATGAACGCGAAATGGAAATCTGATATTTTGCCGGAAGTTGGACAACAATTGGCTGCAAGCGGGACCCTATACCAAAGAGCAAGGGCAACTCCTCCTCCTCCAACAGAGAAGGAGTCGAAGGTGTGCAATTATTGCGGTGCTGCATTCTGACTTCGGAGAAGTCAAAGGAACTAAGAGTCCAAGTCACCATCGACGACTTCTGTTTGAAAAGCGCGCCAGAAACTTTCTCACGCTCCATTTGACTCACAATTTTGCCGTGTTCATACATAATTATATAGGAACACAAAATTCGAGACTATTTGACTGAGGCTGGCAGTTAGCAGCAGCTTTTCAGTTGCAAATGCGCAATTTTTGCCGTTGCACATTTCTCTTCGACTGATTTTGTTGTGCATTTTCATTGAAAAGTGTTCAAGTGGAAGTCGTTAGGCTTTTCTACACACAAAAAAAAAAACCCATTCGAAAAAACGCTCCATCAAGTTCAAGTGGCCGACAAACGCTTGGCTTTTGCCTTTAACACTTTCCGTTCGCTCAAGTGTCGAAAAGGGTTCAAGTCAGGACAAGAAAGGAGTTACAACTTTTCAAGTTGCAGTTCAAGGATCTATCAAACTTATGGCTATTCTTCCCAGAACAACCAGTCGAAAACAGCATTAAGAGACATAAACATACACAGTAAAGACACGAAATTTGATGGAAAGAGTTTCTAAAAGGTTTATATTTTAAAAAGAATTTTTGGTCAAATATCATATTTTGTCAGGCTATATCTCTGCCGATTTTTTAAAGATTTTAAAAACTTGTACCATTTCTTTATCGCACTTCTACGTACTTTTAAATGCTATTCACAGCTTCGAAATTTTGGGAAAAAAAATTTCGAGTCATTTTTTTAACATTTTACAGTGTTTTTTAGGAATCTAATTTTTTCGAAAATCTGGTCAAAAATTAGTTTTTAAGATTTGAATGTCAATTTATAACACACATTGAGAGCAGCAAAAAAAGACATGACTTTTCGAAATCGGCCAAAAGTTGGCATAGTTAGAGGATGGCAAAGTTGGAGTTTTTGCATAAATTTTGGAACCGTTTCTGAAAAATGTTTGGTCAAAATTGAAATTTTCCTGTATTTAGGACAATTTTCTACCGATTTTCAAAGTTTTGATGAAGTTTTCATCGAATTTTTATCTACTTTTAAATGGCATCAAAACTTTTAAGGATTGCAGTGCTGGGGATTTTTGAAAAATTTTTGAAAATCTGTATAATTTTGGTCAAAATTTCGATTTTCCTTGGGCTGTATTTTAGACAATTTTCAGCCGATTTCAAAATTTTTTATCTATTTCTTGTTGCACTTTTACATACTTTAAAATGCTATCAAAAGCTTGGAATTTTGTAAAAAAAAAATTTCGGCTCGATTTTTGAAAATTTTGACAGTAATTGACACTGTAATTTTTTCAAAAATCGTGTAAAAATTACTTTTTCAGACTTGAATGCCAATTTATAATTTACATTGAGAGTAGCAAAAAAAGACATGACTTTTTGAAATCGGCCAAAAAATGGCATAGTTAGAGGATGGCAAAGTTGGGGTTTTTGATCATTTTCCCAATTTTTGAATAATATGTTTCGATGAGAAACGTTTGGGAAACAATTGAGATATCTAATTTTTGTTGTTACTTTGTTTTCGGCGTTTATAACAACATTTGCTTAATATTTCTATTTAATAACTTCAACAAAAGTTACTTTCCTTCTAAGTGAAAAATCTACATTATGTTTGATAATAGTTACCTTTCCTTTACTGTTAGTTTACTGACATCAATACCAATATATGCTTTCTACCCCTCAGTTAAGGAAATGTGTCATAAATTAATAATAAAATCGTATAATCATATTGTGTGTCACTTAGGTATAAATATGTGTGTAATCGTAATTCCTTCTAATAGAATTTAATTGCCCCAGCCCACAATTACACACACACACACACACAAATACACACCCACACAACAATTTGAGGTGGCAAAAGGGCCAAAGTGCTGTAAGTAAATGCTATTAGGGCAAAAGCATATGGCACTTGAATGATTTTTATTGTTTTAACGCATTAGAGAAGCTGCCGCTGATGATGATGATGATAATAATGAAGATAATGATGTTGTGGCTGCTTCTAGACAAACCCCAAAATGCCCTTTGGCATACACACAAAGGCCACCCACTTAAGTGCGAACAACAACAATTTATATTAGATGTGTGTGTATGGGGAAATCCACCCTCAAAATGGGAAATGGGAAACGGGAAATGGGAAATGGCAATGAATTGAAATTGATACACCCCCAAAATTTTAACGCCGCATTGAGAGAATCAACGGGGGAGCAAGAGCAACAGCAGCAGCAGCAACATGATGTCGTGTCGTTGTCGTGGGTGCCGAACACATCCGTGCCAAGAGACGTTGCCTTGCAATTGGTCCTTTCTGTTGGAGTAAAGGACTCCCCGCCTGGTCTAGGCGTCAGCATCATCATTGGCGGCATTTAACCCACCAAAAGAGAGACAGAGCAAGCACACAGAGAGAATGAGAGTGAGAGAGAGAGAGAAGTCCAGAGTTTAATTCAATCAAATTCAATTGTGGAGTAGAAGGGGAGCCTATCTAGCCGCATCTCATCTTCCTTCGTTGGGTTCAGTGCGTCATCTCTCGTATCAATATGGCTCGACAGGAAATTTAATTACCTCCCTTGCCAGGATCACAGTTTTTGCTTCGGATCGATTCAGTTTGTTCTCTTTGCTTTGGGTCGGCGTGACGACAGAAAGCCTTTTTAAAATCCAATAAAGTGTCACACAATTAAGTGACACGGATATCCTGCGGAGGCAGTATATCCTGCAGCTAGACCCATTGAGGGTGACGGAATTATCTGTTTGCCTTTCAGCTCTTCTCTCCGAATTTCGTTTCGTTGAAACTCAATTAGTTGTCAATGTTGTTTTCATTATTGCAAATTAAACCCGATTGATACCAATTGAGCAAATGAAAAAGGGATTAATGAAGGGTTTCACCAACTGCTCGGAAAATTCTTGCAAAATCTGCAAGTATCGAAATGGAATGGACATTAAAAACTCGATTTAAATCTTCTATAATTTTTTTTACTGATACTAATGATTTTTTGAAATATTTGTTAACCATAAATTGATCTCTAACAATGGCCCAAACAATTACAAAAACGAATTAAGTGACTCTACGCCCCATCGAAAGAAACAAGGAAAACAAGAAGAAGGACGGACCGTACGTAAACAGGTGTTTTTCAATTCACACAATTCTTGATAAATGTATTGGCCAACAAACATTTTTCAAACTTCACAAAGACCAATTCCACATCATGTGGATGTCTGTTAATTAATTTTGAAAGAACATACCAGACCTGACCAGGCCAGGCAGCAGCCGACGAGGATCACTGTAGTAGATGCGGATGGGAACGCATTTAGGAGGTAGGAGAGAGCATGGGAGCTGCCTCTTTTGTTAAATGGTAGGCAATATTTTAAACTTAATTAATCAAGCGTGGCCAGCAGCCAAAAGTTAACTGCCACGCCCCATGATTGATGTGCAACGAGTTGAAGTTGCCAAGTTGAGAGTCTTCTTGGCCATGTTCTCTGGTGTGGTGTGGTCATGTTCTCTGGTGCCGAAGGTGCCAAACGGAGGGCGGACAGTTTTCTTGGTTTAAGGCAAGTTGTAGGTAGCTTTATTAGCCAAACAAGAGGGGCGGCTTACTTATCAATTACAACTTTGTTAGGGTCTAATTGCTACCCTCATACAAAGCGTATAAAAAACTCTAAATGCTGACAAGATAAGGCAACAAATTGCCTCAAGATAGCGCACGAGAACAATCAAAGGTGCTGGGGGTTCCGGTTTTGTAATGTGACACCTTCGTGTGAAAATTTATAGCACTCAGAGAAAGTGAGGGAGAGGTAGGGGGAGAGAGTTTCCCCACATATTATCTAAAAAACGTGTGTGTGCGTATACAATATGGCAAATTACTTTAATTCATCAAATAGAGAGAAGAAAAAAACGAAATGAAAACTCACTCGCCCCCCACACATACATATGTGAGTAAAGAAATAAACAATCTATTAGACAACCCGTCGTTATTGACGTATTACAAGGCGTCATGCAAGCCCGGTCCCCAGTTCTCAGTTCTCAGTTTCCAGTTGCTGCAGACAGAGAGATGGACTCGCTCGTGCCTTCGCAAGGGATAATACTCGTAGTTAAAGCTCTTGTCTTATGTAAATGCCACATCCAGATATGAATGTAAGTAGTTGGAGGAAAAGAAACCACCAAATGGACAAATGAACCATGGCAAATTTTGTTGTATTTCTGCGTTGCTCTTTTTTTGTTTGTTGGGGCGGGGGTTGTGGAGTTGATTAAGTGGCCAAAGCTGATGACAAATTGGGTCTGTTTCGTCGTTTTTATTATTCCTTGTTTTAAATTGGTCTCGTAGACCACTTGAACTCGGCTCTTGATGTGCTTAACCCAATAAGTGGGTGGCATGTGTATAAATATGAGAGTGAAAATTGTAGGGAATCAACGATTGTTTTGGTATTTTCTAAGCGAGAATATGCAGCCACACTTTTTGCTCATTTTGCAAATATAAAGGTGATCTAAACCATCTTTCGTAACTAATTAAATGGCAAGATAACATATAAATATTCTAACAAATTGCAGGAAATTTAGAGATCTGGGCTTCCACAAAGTTATACTATATCAAAATATTATTTGCCATTTCCCATGTCAAGTAGCGTATTGCCTAAACTCTTATAACCAATATCATTTACATTTTGCCCCTTCAATACCCCCAACAACAACAACAACAACGCAATCAAAAGGCCACCCTCATTTTGACTAATTTATTTGATTTTGTTGACATACACAGAGGATTGCGAGAGATAGAGAGAGAGAGATGATTGTCTCATTGCTACTTTTGTTTAATCAAAAGCAATTGTTCATTTCAAGTTTGATTGCAATTGTGGTTTTTGCGGTTACTTTGGTTACATTGAGAGCAAAACACACCGAAAATACAAAACAACCATGATGGAATTTCAAATTGGATTGAGTTTAGTATGGTAATTTTGTTGTATTTGAGGGTAAAACCTATTAAATGCTGTAAACTACTTCATTAATATTTTCATCATTAAGAACTGAGTTCCCTCTCAGCCGAACCGAACTAAAATCAGTTTGATCATAACACTTAAGCTGACCTAAAGACATGACAAAAAATGGATAAAGCCGAGACGAGACATGGACAGAGAAGATGGGGAAAAAAATTATGATTAATAAAAGAGACGATGAGGGTTTTAGGGATAGATTTGAGGGGTTTCAATCATGATGTTCGAATACTCTTAAAATTCAAATGAAGGAAAATATAAAGTATAAAATGAAAACTAGTAAAATGTATAATTATTTTATCATTAATCAAAACTCTAGTTATAGCCAGAGTTTCGTTGGCTTTCCTTTTCAAAACTTTTCATTAAAAATTTGTATATTTTTGAAGACAAAACTCACCATGAAGACATCCTACCCGATTGCATTTTGTAGAGCATTCTCAGGCCTCTTCAAAAACCCTAAATGAACAAATCAAAAGAAAAAAAAAAGGTTAAAAAAACGTTGTCATTAATTTACGCATAAAATTTTATAATTTATGACAATATGAGGTGTAGCTGGAGCGCCAGGGCAACAGATTCAAAAATGAACTCAAACTGGAACTGCTTGGAGTTGGAGCTGGAGCTGGAGCTGGACACTTGGAGCTGGGACTGGAAGATGGAGTTCGTATTGGTATAAAGGGACTTCTCGCTGGACTGACTTTTTATAATTATGTCTACGCATAAAAATCACATAAATTTGTGCATAAATGCAACAATAGCAACAACAACAATAACAAGATCTACATATGTACATATATAATAAATGATGGCGCTTAAAATTTTCAACATCTTTCAGTGTAGAGACAAGACGATAAAGATCGTTGTTTGAAATATTATAAACCTGATCAAGTGCTCGGCTTATGAATGAAATTAATGCATTTTTTTCGTCGTTTTATGGATTTTGTTAATACATTTTTAATGCAACTTTTTTTCTTATTTTTTTGGTAGGCCCGTTGAGTTTAAATCCGTTTGCGTCATTAATTAAAATCCTACAGATTTTGTCTTTGGTGTTTGTATTATTTATTATATGTCGGCGCCATATAGCGCCAATCAGTGAGTTAGTTTTGTTGGTTGCAGTAAAGAACACTTTGGTAAGTAAAACAAGAAACTCGATTTTGATATACCCTGTATTAGGTTTAGTTCACTTCATATCAACTTTCCGTGTGGAGTATTAAATGTTAGTAGAAATATATAACAGCCGATTGGGCTTAAAGAAATTATATAGAAGCAGATTCTGTGAAACCTAATAGACTCTTTCTCACCTATCACTTTAGCGCATAGAAACAGCCACCTGAAAGATTAATCAGACTTAAGTAGAGTAAAAAAAAATAAGATTGAAATGGGAATATGGATTATTTCTGTCATTAATACTAGAACTTAACATTCTTTGACTCTCGAAAAAAAACAACACGAAAAACCAGCAACTTATTTTTTGTTACCTTCATTTTGGTTTTTTGTTGTTGTTTCTTCAGTTTGAGTAAAGTTATTTATCATTTAGCCGTATAATTTTTCATGCCGTGAAACTTTCAGCCACACGCACCAGAAATAAAGAGCCCAAGCCCCGAGCCCTTTGGGGCAAGAATATATTTTGCTTTGCTTTTTGACATTTATTTCACTCTGGGAAAAGAGCCAAAAAAAAGAACAAAAATATGTGTAGCACAAACACCAACAGCAAGAGCAACCAACATTCAGGAACGTGCGATATTATTAATTTTATACGTTCATTTGGTCTGAACGCATTCGCATGTGTGCGGAGGAGTGAACGAAGACGAGTGAGAGAAAGACCAAAAGGAAGTTTTGGGCCACCTTTGCGTGTCCATTGGTTATAACTCATGTTATGCATTGAGGAGTCGCCCGCCAGACTATGCAGCACGTTGAAATAAATATAAATGTCATAACTTGGTGAAGAAGAGCAAAGAGGAGCTGCACTCTTTGTCTTATACTTTTTGTCGGGTTTATTTCTTTTTTTGAGTTTTTGTGAATCTGAATACAAATGAATCATCATCATCAAGATGGGAATGCGGTGGCATAATGGGTGGCAAAAATTCATTTATGATTTTTAGCTTAAATTTTTTACAGTAAATCATTAAATATGCTTAAATGAAATATAAATAATTATTAAGGCATAACAGAGATTTACCAAAAGTCTTGTCCTTTGAAAATCATCTACCTAAATGTGCAAAAAATATTAAATTTGTGATCTTTACTTTAAATGTTTGGAAAATTTCTTAAAAAATTAAATTAAACTCCTTTCAAATGACAATTATGCGCCCTGAAGTATGCTATAAATATTTGCAATTTCATGTCTAACCATCTGCTTCACCAAAGAAACCAAATTCAATAATATTCTATTTAAAATTTAATTTAGGAAAAAGAGACCCCTTTACCTCTTTCCCCCCTTCGTTGCTGCTCTCACTCTCGCAGCGGGCAGCCTGCAACTGCGGAAATGCTGAAACAGCGAAATTTCACGCCTTCTTTAACAGAATATATTAAAAAATGAAGAAGAGAAACAAATAATACAGTATTACAAAAGTAGTTTCAAATCTATATGAAAACATGGCAACGTCACACACCCAAAAAAATATAACCGAAAAATGAAAAAAAAAAAAACGTTGAAGCGGGGCAAAAGTAAAAACTGTGAAGTGAAGAGTCAAATCAAAGACCAACCATGGGGGGTCAAAGAGCAGAGGGCGCGAGTGCAGGCTTAGACTCACACACACACACACACGTACACACACACACATCTGTGATACTTTTTAGGCCGCTGACAAACCGACAACAGCAACAAATGCCGTAATAATAGTTGCCAAAAGCAATTAGACAAACTAATAAAGGGAAAACCCCACAAATACAAAAGCCGCATGCAACATAATGGACGCACACGAGAGCAAGCAGGATGGGAAGAGGAATGCATAAAGGTCCCAGCTCAATGCCAAACCCCCAATGGCGTTTGTTCACAAACCAATGGTGGAAGCGAGATGGCCATATAGTGCTGTCGTGTGTGTGTGTGTGTGTGTGTGTGGTGAACTGCAGTTGCTATGCAGTTTTACCTGGGGAGAGAGAGAAAGAAAGAAGTCAAACCTACGAAGTTGAGCCCTTTGGCAATGAAAAAGTGTTGCTTTGTTGGGTCTTTGGGCATATCGAAAGCATTCATTCATCCATATGTATGTACGACTGGTAATTGCGTTTAGAAGTGCGTGTACTTCAGATACTTACTTTTCCACTATGCTTTTGTTTGTCGGCCTTTTGCTTTTGCCGTTACAACAAATATGTTTTCAAAGCAAAGTCATGCCCAATCCGCCGCTGAATCACAATAGCTAGAAGAAAAGGGGAAGTACATACATTTGATATTAAGGTAAGGTCTTGTTTTGCCTTAACCTTTCTAATGCCGAACAACAACAAAAAATATGAGATTTTTTGAAGAGGTTTTTAGGCCTGAATTGATATGCCTCAGTTGGCACTGAAGAGAGTGGAAAATATTTCAAGTGAAAAAGAGTTTAGCTTATGGGGGGTCCGCACAAATCTAAATATGAAAGAGAAAATGGAGTATACTACCATTAATAAAAATCCATTTGAATATATTTTTCAAAACAAAATTATTCGTTATGAAATATTTTCTCAAACATGTCAGCCATCCTGTAAACAAATTTCATCTCTTAGGACTTAAAAGGAGATATTGTATCTTAGTAGAAACTCTACAGTTATTTCTAATTTGTGTATGTAATTACAATTTTAATTGAATAAAAGGTAAAGAAAAAAAAAGGAGTAAGAGCCTCAAAACAAAGGGCAACACAATAAAACGAATAATAATAAAAATGACATGGAAATGAGTTGCAAACAAATTACATGGCAGAAATGAGCTCCAGCGGTGACAAATTACAAGGAAAACAACGGTCGCGATGAGAAATGATGACAGCAAAAGGTAAATGGCAGAGACAGCCCGAAGTCGAGCGAGAGGGTGAGGGTGAAACAAAAGGGCTGCTCTACCACGAATTTGTTTATTTTAAAAAGGAAAGCTGCAAAAATACTGCCCGACATTTTGCTAAAAATCCAGCTGAGTTCACGTGGTCTTCTTTGGGCCGAATCACTTTGATTGCATAATTGTGAATGAGTGAGCAGAAACCAGATGACACTTCCTCCTCTCCGTTCCATTTACACCTTGGCACGCGCTGTTGTTCTTCTTATTCAACTCTCTAGCGATTGCCGATTGCCATTATCCTAGTTCTTTTCCTTTCGTTCGTGCGGATCTTCTTTGTGGGCACACTTTAAAGCCCAACTGTTTCACTTCCGCTGTCATAAACACCCAGAAATTGTGTACTATTTGGTCCTGATGCATTCATCGTAGTCATACTTGACCTATGGCATCTCTCTCGCCCCCGCTGGCATTTCCACACTCCTGCCGTGCTTTTCGTTCCTTTTGTTGAACCATTTTGGTTATTGGGTTTTACGCTCGGCTTTACATCTGTTTGCATGTTCTACCCAAATGGACGATATGTTTTCCATTTGATTATTGCGCATTAGCAAGATATTTGTTAGGGGATTTTTCATTGATTTTCCTAGGGGAACAAATGAGTTGTTCGAAACTAACTAAGTAGGTGTAGTTGTTTTAGCACTATTTTATAAGCAGTACAACAACAAACTTACTCGGGGCGGTACATTAGGAAAATATATAGAAATAGTCTCAGATATATACTTTCAGAAGCGCCATTATGTATCCTTCGCGTAAGATCTGGAGTCGCGTCACACCAAACAGAAAAAAGACACCTCCGGTTCTACCACTATCAAGACATGAAGGATTCAATCAGCCATGCGAAGAGGAGAGTGCAGACATGACCTTACTTTTGGGCTGGGAATACGGGCGTAGATGGTTACAGAAACGGGATCAATTCGTGCTGAACAAGATGTATAATGACACAAAGCCGTTTATCAAACCAGACATAGATTGGTGGCTGAGACAACGACAAGGAACTTCGTTTAATCGACGTGAGAAATATGTAGATACCGAATGGAAATCAAATTACAACAGGAATACCAATCTAAGCGCATTCGCAGAGGCCAGGAAAAGGCGCGCTTTACATCAAAAGCCCTTTGATGTCAAAAGTTAACTGATTCATTAGTTTTATATTTGTATATGCAATTTAGATATTTTCCCAAGAGATAAGATAAGATATTAACAACTAAAAAATAAACATCACTTATCTAACAAACTACCATGAAGCTGTAATTTTTTAAGGGCAAGTAAATAAAGGGATTGAGGGGGGAAATACGATAGAAATTCCAGATGATTCTTCAAAGGACAAATCTAGTCATAAACTATATTCAGAAAATATGGATTTATGAAGAATTGTATTGGGTTAAACGGAAAATAAATTGAGGACGATTGTTAATTATTTCGAAGGACAAATCTGGAGTAAAAATAAAGTTAATGTTAAGGAATGATTTCTAGAAACCAAACAGTAACCTAACATTCAACGTCAAATACAACTCACATCATTACAAAAACAAAAGCAAAAAAAAACACAAGAAACAAGAACATTTAATGCCCAAAAATGCTAGATTCAAAGGTCCAATGGTCTAAAAGCACTCCAATCAAACGTGAATCGGCGGGAATAATACCAAAAAATCCAAGGCGAAGGTTGTTTGAGCCCAAATGTCACAAGGATGAACCTATAATGGGATTGCTTCTCGGCTGGGAGTATGGTAACCAATGGTTGAGGAACCGCGACGAATTTCTCACCAACGTGACGAAAAGCGAGAAGCGAAACATTATCAAGCCAGATATCAATTGGTGGCTAAACAATCGGCAAATTGGGCAATCTCGTCACCCAAGACATGTCAACTTTCAAATATCACCACACATCAAGAATATTAATTTGTCGTCATTTGCTGCGGCCCGAGAAAGACGTCGATTGTCCGATAAGCAAAAAGCCGATTTCAAATACTTTCTACGGAGTATTTCAGGCACCATTCACTTGGGAAGGTGATGAGTTTGGATTATATTTTACTGGTCAATTCATGACAAAACCATATTCAAAATAAATATCTATTTTGATGAAAAACTTCAGTGTGCGACCTTAATGTAGAGCAGTTAGTAAGCAAAACGTTGGATTAGCGCATTTGGTGTAAGAAATATAGAATAGAATAGTAAATATGTCTAAAAGTACCTTTGAAATCCCTCGAATACTTTTTCAACCAAATCGCTTACTTTTATAATATGCTGCAGGTGTAAATGATATAGATTCTGTCTCCACAACTGACCCAGCGCCCCAAAGGTTATAAGATCATACTTTTGATCATCGTATTTCATAAAATCCGGGGATCATTTTGTTATCGAATCAGCTCAAAAGCACTTGGAACCCAATGAACTGCAAGTTAGACTCAACAAAACAACTTTCGCTATTTGTTTTCTGTTGTTTTCTTGTCTTTTATACTCTGTAATCATAGTTCTACAAAAGTAAGGTATATAATGTTCGATCAATGGTAGATCTTTAAAAAGAAGAAGACTAGGAATCAAGGAAACCATTGAGAAGCCCAAGGTTTGCGATTTCAAAATAAGAGTGAAAATGCTTAGAAACGACATTCGATAAATGGGTATAGGGTAATATATAGTCGGCTCCTTCGACTTAATTTCCACATTTTTTGCATCGAATGCTTTGTTGTTCTTTGTTTTGAATTTCGCACTCTAAAAAGAGGGTTCAAGGGATGGAAACAGAGAGAGAGAGAGAGAGAGAGGGGGAGGGAGAGGTCCTACCAAGATCCTTCCATCAAGTAAAACAAACAAAAGCGCAGCAAGCCTACGTTTAGGCAAATACACAAAAATGTCATGCGATTTAGAACAATGGAACCACTAACCCAAGCAAGTCAGAGACCATGTACATAGCTCCGATACCTTCCTCATCATAGTTGACGTTTTCCATCGTCGTCGTCATCAATGTCGTCGTGGTCGTTCGCTTCGGCTGCCGGATAAGTGAACAATTGGCCTGGCCCTGTGGTTATTTTTCTTTTAATATGCATTTCCGCTTCATTAACTAAATCAAATAACGCGCTATGACTATATGTAGTAGTTTTAATAAATTTTGCGTTTGGCTTTTTTCGGTTCTCAGTTTTTTGTGCAATTTGGCGCGCAATTTGAATAAAAAAAGGGGCGTTACTTTTAGGCCTGCTGCAAATTGCGCAGTTGAAGCTACATTTTACTCTATATAGGGTTTGTTTGTATAACAAACTTTTACCCGTTTACTTGGCATTTTTTCATTCGAAATTACAAAAACTCATTAGTGTTAATTTTGTGTGGTTTTGTTTATGTGGACCCTTTTTCTTGGTTCGCTTTGGTTTGATAATTTATGGCCTTTTGGTAAGCGTTTGCCCCCCACACCACACCACACCAGAGGGGGAGGAATGGTCTCCAGGGAAGACATGAGTTTCAGTTTCCTTTCATAATTCTCTATTGTAAAACATAGCTTTAAAAGCTTGGCTTTAATTAAAATATATGTAGAAATATGTGTAAGTTGTCTTCTCGAATTGTTTTTAATTAAGCTCAATCGGAAGATGAATACACCAATTTAATTCATTAAATGTTTTTATTATTAGTAGGTACATTTTTTTTTTTTTTTGTTATCATCAAGTTTCGTTTGCCAATTTTATTACTTTCACCACTTATAAAAGAAAATTACGAAAATTACTATTTCCATTCCCAATTATTTGATTATTTATTACCTTTTCTCCATATGACGCGGCCATCAACATTATAATTATAAATAATATTTTCCACTTATTATGTGCCATTAATTTTGAGCTCATTTTCCCCCACTCTCTCCTATTCTAGTTTCTTAGAAAATTCACTCTATAGTTTTTCCTTAAACAATTCTGCTTCACAGTTTGAGTTGCTCTTTCTTTGTGCATAAATTAATATAATAAGTAGATGAAAAGAAAAAAACAATGGAAAAGAGTGTGGAGAAAGGGTTTCCGCTGTGATGTGTAAAATTTATGATTAAACATTAAAAAAGTGGCATGAAAATAGTTTGGAAAATAGTTTGCCAAAATGAAATGTGGAATGTCCAATCCGTAAATTAACTAAATTTTGGTTCATGCCACAAATGTAAATACATAAATTAGTAAAGAAAAAAATGTAGATTCGGTTTTAATTGATTTGGTGTAACTAGAATCAATAATAAATTATTTTCTCCAAATAGAAATTCTATTTAGAAATATTCTCGGATGTAACCGCAAAACTAATTGCATTTGGCTGGCTCCAAAACCGAAATGCATTCCAAAATGGCTGCCCACAGTAAAGGGAAAACGGAAATGAGTTTTTGTGTGTAGCCGCAACTGAATAAAACCAGATGCTGATTATACAGATAATTAATAAAGCTAATGAATCGTGCAACTCGCACTCGCGATCCAGCCAAACTTCGTAATGCTGAAAATGCAGCAACAGCAGCAGCAACACAAAAAAAAAGGCGAAATTTCAACGGCTCCTGCCACATAAAAGCCAATTAATTATTTTTATGGCTAAGGAATAAAAAAAAAAACACAACAACAGCAGCAGCAGCGGCAGCAGAAACAACAACAAGAACAAAATAAATAAATATGTACAACAAATATTGCCAACAGAAGCTGCAGCAGAGAGTCTTGGGGATTGAACTTGAAGTTGGAGCCAAAGCTGAAGCTGGATAATAAAAAATTATGGCCACGATTTGGCGCACTGACCAGACACTGACCAAAGGAAATTACTCGTACATATATTCACTAAAAACCTCGCTTCAATGCAAGGGACACGAGGACCCAGGGCCCCAAAAAGATGGCGCCTTGCTGTGTACAAAATTGATCAGTGGATTCCCTGCCGTTTGAACTATGACGCGATATGTCATCATATTTCCTCATTGCAGTTTCTGGCCCTGTGGCACTGGCACTGGCCGTGGACGTGGCCAAAAGCGCAAAAAAGTAGAAATCGAAGGTAGATATTGCTTGTCTTTTGCAAATTTCCCACTTTGTCAAAGGCTTTTTACATTCTGCGCATGTCTGCAATTCTGCATACGAAAAGAATTCGTATGAGATTTTTTTTTTTTTTTTTGGTAACCAAAATTGTGGAATCTACTCCTCTCCACATCGGCACATAACTTTTATTAGGCTGCATGTGTTGAGGTTTTGTTGGACTGGCGCCCATCGCCCCATTGAGACCTAATTTATGCCTCTGGCTGTGTGTTTATGACCATTTCGTTGAGCATTTTTTATTGGCCATCTTGACTGGGGCTCTCATATTTTTGAAATATGGCCGCTAGTAGTTTGCCTGCCATCATTCGTTTGGAACCCTTTCACAACTCAAAAATTGAGACAAACTCTCAAAATATTTGAAATTAACTTCAAGAGAATTTAGTTTTACAATTTAAAAGAAACCTTTAGTAGAAGAAAATTGCAAATCTTACAATTAAATACACTTTAGGCAAATAAATCATGTTCTCCCACCATCCAAATGGTTTAGTTCATTAAAAAAAGAAGAAAAAAACTTTATTACCCCCATAGCACAGAGTAAATCAATTTTGATTTACCTCAAGCACCAACAATATATCAATATGTTGAACTACCCCACCCACCATGTGGCTATTCACCCCACCCACCATCCCCCAACCATTTGCCACTGCCACCAAATGGGGCATGTATATGTTTCTACTGGCCCTGCCATAGTTGACCAACGAATCGTTCCATCATTCTGAAAGTGTTGATGATGGAAAATGTCCCACTGCGAGCAAACCCGAAACAACAGCAAAACTATATAAGAGAAAGACGAAAATTCAGAAGAATGGAGGGGAGAATGGTTTGGGGGGGGAGGGGGCATAATAGCATACAGAATAGAAGAAAGAGCCACAACAACAATAAACGCTAATAATGCTTAATCAATGTTACACTTTACAATAAAGAAACAAAATGGAAGTGTCTGTGAAGGGCCTCCAACACAATACAAAAAACTTCAACTTCATTTGTGCAATGATTTATGGTTCTTTCATTACCGAAAAAACCAAAAAAAAAAAATATATATATATAACCGAAAACCTCTTCAAAAACCATTCACACCTGTGAAATTGAGTTGAGGCCAAATGTAATTGTAATTGAAATCATTTTGGAATCGCTCGGCATATGTAAGTAAGTGTGTTGCAAGCCAACAAAATCGATTTCTAAAGTTCGATCTTATTGAACGAATCGCTGAAAGGGCTAGGGGCAAACAATGCGCGGAATTTGTTTCGTACAAATTTTTTTTCATTTACGTACAACGATTTGTTCAATAATCATTTATCTTATTGGCTTTCATTTTGATTGTAAACATTTTTTGGAAGTTCATAAATTTTCCACATATCAAGAAACGTGTTCGAGTCGGGAAGGAGGTGTGCGAGTCGGTTCATTAGGGTGGAATACCTTTAAATAGGTAAACCATAGAGAGAAGTGACTAACAAATATATAATGCCTTATATAAACTTGAAACTTAAATTACTTTCAAACATTCTAGAAATAGTTCTACCAATTTCTGCAATAAAATAAAGAAAAAAAGGAACAAGAATTGTTCCAAAATTTGTGCAAAAACCTCAACTTTGCAAACCCCTAACTATGCTAATTTTTGGCCGATTTCAAAAAGTCATGCCTTTTTTGCTGCTTTAAATGCGAGTTTTAAAATGGCATTCAAGTCTTAAAAACTAATTTTGAAATTACAGTCAAAATGATCCAAAATCGAGTCGAAATTGCTTTTTCCCAAAATTTCAAGCTTTTGATGGCATTTAAAAGAACTTAAAAATATAATAAGAAACAGATAACAATTATTGAAATCGGTTGAAAATTGTCTAAAATACAGCCTAAAGTAGATAAAATCAAAACTTTGCAAATCGGTAGAAAATCGCCCAAAATACAGCTTGACGAAATTTTACTTATTAAAATACTTTGCCCCGCTCTAGCTCAGTTAGTTTTTGACGATTTCTACAATGGAACAAGTTGGATTTGCAGCATTCTTCTTTTAAAAAATTTCTTGGTAGTTGTTAATTTCTTTTCGGGACTTTTGATTATTAAAAACCTTTGTTTTTCTTTCTCTTTTGTTCGTCTCGTACAAAAACTAGGAAGCACACGACGCACTTCTTAACAACTCAACAAACGTTTTCATCACCATGCCACATGTCAATCCACAGGCTCTCAAAAACTCACTTGGAGACTTTCCGAGGTTGATATATGGGTTTATAATATGTTTGATTTTTAGCAAAAGAAGTGCGCCCAGCACGAGTTAAAATTTAATTTAGTGAAAATAATTTGCTTAGTCGTGCTGCAGAATTGCATAATTGTCAAAATGCTCAAAATGAATTCTACACTTAACCACATCTACCTACTCTAATGAGCCACCGCAGCGCCAAAAAGATGAACAAAAAAAATTATAACCGAAAACTCAGCCAACACATTTGCATATTGGAAAATTATAGCCCTCGATCACTCCCTCGTCCTCTCTCTCTGTCGCTCCCATTAATCTAAGTGAGCGTTCCGAGCCTGACTTTGACTTTGGGCTTCTGCTTCTGCGGTTGCGCGATGAAACCATGTTGAGGGCGCAATGGGAGGGCCAAAATCCAAACCGTTGACGATGTGGACGACGAACGTCGACCGACCCCCAAGCGACCTCCAGCCGTGCCACAGTGAGGAGGACTTCAACTTGCAACTGGCAGGCAAATGAAAAAAAATATATGTACATAATACAAAAAAAAAACAACCAAGCAAAAATTGTGAAAAAGAGTGCATGAACAAAATGCATTGGTCGGTCTCATGATGAGCTGTAAAACACGCGTTTTCATAATGTTATTAAAAGGCAGCGAAGGAGTTGCAGCAGGGTGAGGAGAAGTGGCCCATCCAGAGGACCAACTGCCATTTGACATGCCAAAAAACACTTCTGTCACAGCAGCCAATCCACCTAGGGGGTGGAACGGTCGACCGCAAAAAGCGTGCCTGAAACTGGGCTTGCTCCTGTCCTGCTCCTTGGCCACATCGCTGTGTAATTGGAGTAGGTATGTACATAGTATATAACGCAAGCGCCGCCACCAAGGTAATTTTCTCGTAAATTTATAAGCTGCCCTCCACACAAACAAGAGTAAAACCTGATACTTGCTCCGAACGAGATCCATAATTCTAGATTAGCTAAACGGTAGCTGGGGCAATGGCGTTTTTAAATATACAATTTCAATTTATAAGTTTTTGTGTAGCGTCAGAGATTAGATTAAAATAAATCTCACACTTCAAATCGCAAGATCCAGTTTTATTGCATTTAAAAGATTTTTAATCTTGGTACACCGAACTTTCTGAAATATAACGAAATATAATATAAAAATAAAATATAATGTCCCTCTGTTGCTAAAGTCTAGTATAAATGCTTAGTCTAGTCTAAGTGATAGGAGCTTAAAATATTGCCTGCAGACTTACCCAGAGAATTTCAGCTTCAGTAATCAAACCGTTTAGTGAAATTTGCAATAATTTGTCTTCATTATTTTATTCAAATTTGGCGCCTTTGGACGTTACGTTGTTTCACTGCGTTTTCTATTGAAATGCTTAGCGTCGCGTGACGTAAAATAGTGGGAAATACTGGGAGCTAAGCTTCACACTATTTCCATATTTTAACATTCTCATGATTTTGTAATACATTTTTCACAACCACATCCAGAAATCCTAACTTTCTGTTAAATAGCCAATCAATGTGATCTGGAACACTAAACGTACTGAATGAATATGTAAATAAACCAAAAATATTTGTTTCAAAGAATCGCAAATTTTTTTTCATTCATAATTCAGCCACTCTGGCTTTTTTGTTTGATCTGGCTTGTTTTGCTCTCAAAAAGTGCCATCGCTGTCTCGTAGTAGTAGTAGTAGTAGCATCACCAGTGTTGTATTCTTCTTTAATTAACAGTGATGCCGGTCTGATCAAACACAAAATGATGTGGCGCAGAATTCAAAATGGCAATTTGGTGGGTCGTGGTGGTTTGATGATGTTGCAACTTGCTATTGTTAAATAATAGCACCAATTAACGAAAGTTTTTTAAATTGTGACATTATTTAAGTGTTTTAAGATTGTTTTTGATTAGGTTTGGAAAAATTGTAAGAAAATATTGGGTGTCATGGAGGCCATTAAATAAATGCTCACTGGGATATCCTATGATACGTGTAGTAGTACGAAAGAGCGTGTAGTAGTAGTAGTAGTAGTACGAAAGAGCGTGTGAGGCCGAAAAACTGTAAACCAAAAGAAGAAAAAGCAAACCACAGAAGAAGCAAAAACAAGAAAAAAGAAAAAGGTTTTCCTGTTTGTTGTCCTTTTTAGTTATTAAAAAAAAGTGCAAATTGATTGAGATGCTGCAAATCGATTGAGAGAATACATAAAAAGTGGAGCATAAAACAAAAAGCCGGGCATGTTAGAAATATATCGTATTCCAAGAAACGCGGAGACGTCGCAGAAGCCATTAGGACTAGAAGGATTAGAAGGATTAGGTCCAGCTTCAGGTTAGAGCAGCAGCCAAATGTTGCTTGCCGGGCTGCCGACCTTCAATGGCAGCAACACAGCTGGCACTGGGGGTGCATCTACACCAACGGGCGGTGGGGGACTGGGAGGGGCTGGAGCTGGAGCTAATTCAGTGCGTCCCAGTGCGGCAAGTGCGCTGATGAAAACACTGTCGGTGCGACTACATCGCGGCACAGAGTTCATCAAGGATACAGTGCAGAAGGCCTTGGTCATGTCCACACCAGTGGCTGGATCATCATCCCATGGCCCATCATCGTCAGCAGCAATCAGCAGCAAAAGCTATAAGCATCTTCAGTTTCAGGAAAATCAAAGTCTGAAACGTAAATTGAGCGGAGCCGGAGGTTTGATGGGATGCAACAATCCAAGCACTATCACCACCAGCAGCAGTGCAGCCCATAGTTCCAGTTCGGTCCGTCAATATATCTTAAGTCATCAGCAGCAGGCGCCGCAACAGCAGCAGCCACAGACCTCATCAATTCTGACCTCGGCGTCATTCCTCAAAGCATTTACAGTGGCGCCCACTGATCTACACCGATCGGCATCAGCTCGCAAACGCAATCCCAGCACCGATAGCCTCCTAATGGATCTCTGCCTGTTCAAACCCATTAGACCCATGCCCATAACACCAGTCAAAATGTGAGTACCATTAAATCCTAATGGACCACTTTTATTATAATTCAGAATTCGATAATTCCAGTAACAAAGCTCGCGGATTTGAACTAAAGAAACCCAAGTTTGTGTCCAATGTTAATGCCTACAGTGATGATGAAGAGGACGACGATGATGATGATGACGACGTTGCGCAGGAGCCCCAGCCTTTGATACACAAGCCAAAGCCTAGGTAATGGACTTTCCATCTTAGAGTTTAATATTGTCTGCCCAATGGTTTGGCTCTTGAAGGATTAGGGGCATAAAGTGTTGATTTTTGCTGACATTGAACCATAAGAAAATCCATTAGCTCTCTAAGGTGACATCTATAATAATACTTTCTCGCATTTCAGCACCTTGATATTGCCACACCATGGGAAATCGGCGTTTGTGCCAATGCCGTATATAGAGACCACTAGCACCAGCATTACCACCACAACAAGCACGATCACAACCACCAGGACTACCATGGGAAGTAGCTCTCAAACCCACAACACACACACCTCAGGCCCAGGCAAACCAGCCAATAAGCCAAAGCGCCGACGTCGCGCTCCCTTGCTCACAGCCAAACGGCGTCGTAAAGCAGTTGCATCAGCTGCTCCCGCTGTATTATCAACATCACCACCACCTCCGCCACCGCCACAGCCAGCAGCAGCAGCGCCAACAAAACGCAAAGCAGCTGCATCTTCCTTCTCAACAGCAGCGACATCAGTCAAACGCAGTCGACGATCTGTCGCTAGTGGTGGAAGTGGTGGCTCTAAAAACACCTCCACTTCGCCCCCGCCGACTGCTCGCCCATCACCGCCCATGACACGCCAGCGCCTACGTCAACAGATCTCCGCCAGCAGCAGCAGCAGGAACAGCAATTAAACAGTCTCATCATCCTTTTTAGAAGAACATCCCAAAATTATGTATGTGCATCCTAAGTTCAGGTCTAGTTTGATTCCAGTTGTTGCGTTTCAAGTAACAAATTTTTGGGGATAAACTGAACTGAATACCACCAATTGTAATAATTCCTAATTTGGGCCTGATTGTGCAATTGTATTTGCCCTTTTGATTTTGAGGCATTTGTATTGAAATTCTCAGTTAATACCACAAGAAGTAACCGTAGATGAAAATATTTAGAAATTAAGGGTCTACATGAGAGAGTAACTATCGATATTGTGAGGATATAAACTAGATGGTCTTTAACCGTCTTCACTTTATATTTCCGTTTTCCAAAAAAAGTCCTACTTGAAACTCATTTCATTCAGGGCTATTTTACACACCAGTCTTTTGAATTGGAATCTGAACAGACGTCTCTATAAAGGTTCGCTTTTAATTTACTCCACTAGGAGGAACTGTTGCAACCACGAAAATTAAACTGGTCTTTAAGACTGATGAAACCACATTGAAAATCAACTCATACAAATAAAAAGAGCGAAAAAAACCCCAGAAAGAATTCAAGAATTTATGTTTAAAAAAAATTAAAAGTATTACACAAATAAGTAAAGAAAAAAAGCAACAAAAAAAGTATGTAAAAGAAAACAAAAATCTATTGACAAGAAATGTTTTAAGGTTTAAGCCATTCCCAAATGATATTGTAAATTTGTGAAGTGTTTTACATTTTCTGTACAAAAATATCCGATTTTAATTGTACTTTAACCCTCCGTTCACAACTCCTTCTTTTTTTTTTTGTCCCCAATGGAATGTGTTTGATGTCTAAATGTATGAAGCTCTGCCTTTAAGGCAGATGGAGACGATGTTGAGACGAAGGATGATGTTCATGAAGAGAAAAACAAACGCCACAACTAACATTAATATTTCCTACTTTAATTAAGTTTGTTAGAATTTATAGATTAGAAACAAAGTAAACAATTTTCATTCATAAATCTATATATACATCTATATATATATACACGTATATATAAAACAAGAAATTATGTATAAGAGGCAGCGATGAATATATGTATATATATATGTATATGAATGGTATACATATGTATGTATATATATAGATATGTATAATGCATACCGGTCAAATCAACTGTGTGTTGTGATATGAATTAATTTATAAAACAAAACGAAAACCCCAAGCAAAAGACAACCAAACTGAATATGAAAATTGCTTTAAATTTTCCCACAAACAAAATTGGTTTAATAATTCTTTCCCAGTTGAATGTAGTTGCAACATGAATACAAAAAAAAGTAAAATGCAAAAAGCTATATAACTGAACATTATGTATTAGCCAGTAAGCTTAACACTCAGCAATTTCAAAATTCCGTTAACGAATGTTAATATGATAGCAAGCAAAAAAAAAGTTTGAACAAATTGTAAAATTGATTAAGCAAAATTACTTAAAACACACAGCAAGTTGTATGCGTCGTCAATAAAACCATAAAACAAACAATATTTCTATATACTTACTTAGATGGATTATATGGGTTAAGTTATATGCTTTTCTATTTAGTCGACCAATTTTATCCAAACTCCTTCCCTATTCTTTTATACTGTTTGCATTTCGTTTTATTCATCTAATATTTCCATTTTGGTGGGCATTACGTTCCATAAGTCCTGCAATTTGTAACCTTCTCGTATACGTTCCATGGCAAAACCCAATTCCTTGCAGTAAACAGGATCTGCCCGCTTTGATGATGAGTGGTCAGGGCCATTGACATTACAATTGCCCAAGCAATTCTCAGCTAGATAGCGATTCAATTTCGTATTGATCTCTCGCTCCTGTCGTTCATCCAATTCTTGAAAGTCTTCAATTTTAAACTGGGATGCAATCTGGGCAGCTTCCTCGGCAGCTGCGGCAAGTCGTTGCTTAGCATCTTGGACATCATAATGAACACCGAAATCAGGTTGTTCCGAATAAATGGAGTGCAAGGAGCACAATTCTTTGTACAATTCATTTAAACGTTCAGCAGGATCAATGCGAAAACCCAAAACATAGCCGCCGCCCGTCTCCGCAGTTTGTATAACCAAAGCTGGACCATACTTTGAGTCCCGTATGCGCAACTGGGGCAGGACAGAAACAGAGAATGCCAAAGATTTGCTCATTGGAGTTAATTGTGTGTGGAAAACTCACGCTCTCGATTTGTAGATAGGGCAAACTAATGTTGAATGTCTCATTGGCATCGGCAAACCAAACCAAACGTATATTCGATACCACAAAGCTACCCAAATTTCCCTGGTCACTGGACAGATTCCACACGCCTTGAACTTGGCTATAGACTTGCTCGTTGGGCAATATAATCAATTGACCTGTCTGGATAATGGCTCCACGTAGCTTAAGATCGCGATACAAATAAGTACGCTGATATAATCTACAATCGGATTAATTGTATGTAATATATATCCACAGTATAATGCCGAGATACATACTGATAAACGTCAAAAATGCTGGCAAAAATCGGTTGATCCCTTCTGGCTGTCTCTCCCGAGACATCAGTGAACAAGAACTCGAATCGTGTCTCACCGCTGATGGCCAACATATAAAGAGCCTGGCTGGGAATCCTTCCCTTGTTATGCACAATTCTCGTACTGGTATTTGCTATGCGAGCATAACCGATAGCTACAAGGAGCATTAGGTTAGAAGCAGTCGGATGAATCGTCTAATGGACTTACACAAATTGAATTTTTTATGGACGAGTGAATGCCAAATAACTCGCAAATTAGTAACCAATAATCGGCCCGTATCTCCAGGATTTCCTTTACTATCCTCCATGTGATAAATGTAATCCAAGATTTTCTCACCCTGCCTTAAGTGTTTATGCCTGTTCCAGGAAACGCCGCACAGTTAAGACAAACTATCAATTAGATTGACTTTACTTACAATTGAGGCACATCGAATTTAACTTCCTTATCCTCCCATAGGAGATTTAACTCCAGGGATTCCATTTTAGCCAACGTTTTTAACATTTTTCTAGACCAACAATATTCTTCTATGTGATTTCCTTTTTGGTTGTGGACAACGTTGGCATGGAAACGCCTTTAAAACAAATCTTCGGACACTTTGACACACTGATTGATGTCAGGTGTCATTCGATGATTCCACTCGAAGATACTTTGACAAAAACTTAATTTAGTTGCAAGGAATAATTTTTATCTTTTGATTGCAAACAAATCTAATTATTAGTCAGAAACTTAGTAAACAAAACTAACTGGGATTTTCTTTATATTGATTGCTTCTTTGATATATGTCTAAATATATTTTCACTAAATTTTAGTTGATTATAAGTAGTATAAAATAATTCTTAAACAGTTCAGAAAAGTGTGTTTTTCAAAAATGTGTCATTATGTGTCATTATGGAAATGTTGTTTTTCACTTATCTTTTGTGGACAAATTGTTAGCTTAAACATTTAGACATTTAATTTATGTAAAAATATATATAGAAAACAGAAGGCAATTGGTGTGCAGCATTTCAATACCGAATTGATGAAACAGTTTTTAAATAATATATACATTAATCTTAATTTGCTTCTCGCCACTGATTCTCTCTCTCTCTCTCTTCTTCTCGATGATGACATCTCATCACATAATTATTTGCGGTTCTGGTACACTTGCCGCAATGCTTTTATGTGGCAACACCTGACCACCATTCACATAGAGCTCATCCTTAACAATTACGTCTTCACCCAGCACGGTGATGCCTTCAATTCGCACCCAACGTCCTACAGTGGAACGCCAGCCCACAATGCAAGAGTCTAGCCAGGAATGGGAGCGAACAATAGCACCTTTCAATATGGTCGAACGCTTGATGCAGACCCCATCCTCAATTATGACATTCGGCCCGATTGTGACATTTGGCCCAATGCGGCATCCTTCACCAATTGTTGCCGTTGGATCCACTATGACATTGCCCACAACACCCGCTCCAGTATAGAGTTTGCTTGATTGCTTTTGACGCAGCGAGCTGAGGTAGAGGCACATGCCTAGGAATGAAAATTAAGAGTTTAAAGGGATAGTTAGCGGCTATAGCTGAATAAAATGTTCTTAATATGAAGTCCCTGCTTCCTGCTCTTATCAGATTTCTTGTAGATAAGAATTAAATTCGAAAATACGTAAAACATACGGGGCCATTAGATTTCCATCTGATGCAAAATAAATTAAAAGTTGATTGAAATGTTAATACCTAATCATGTTGTATCAGTAATCAATGTAAAGTAATCAATTATCTATTTTTTTCCTCACAAAACGTTCACGTCTTTTAGTCTATTTAATACAACTAAGAAGAACTATAAGAAAACCGTAGAGAAGTTAACGTTTTCTGACATCATCTCTAGAAAGACTTCCTCAACAAAAATGTCGATTTTTTTTATCAACATTTATCAACACAGAAGCAGAAATCGGTCTATCACACATTTCCAGGAAAAACATAAAGTATAGGGGAAAGATAAAGTGCCACAGCAAAAAAATGATTAAAGACCCAATTCAGGCAAGATAAGAACTAATGGGCTTGATAATTCCCGTTTGCGATTTCAATTACCGGTTAGAAAATCTTTGGGCTGGCCGATGTCCATCCAGAACCCAGTCAAATCCATGGCGTACAATTCTTGTTGCTGAGCCATAGTGGGAAACACTTCCTTTTCAATCGATGTGGGCTTCACCTCAATGCGTTCCAGAACAGAGGGATTGAAAATATAGATGCCGGCATTTATCTTGTTGCTCACGAACTCTTGCGGCTTCTCAATGAAGTTCTTAATGCAACCTTGTTCATCATAGAGGACCACACCATATTTGGAGGGTTCTTCCACTTTGGTAACGACAATTGTGCCCTCTTTACCATGATTACGATGAAATTGCACCAACTGTTTGAAGGGGAAATCACAGATGACATCCGAATTGAGGACAAAAAACGGTTCCGAACTGGCTGATAGAATGGGTTTGGCCAAGGCCAATGGGCCAGCAGTTCCAAGAGGTTCAGTCTCATGTGAGAAAATCAGCTCTACTCCCAATTTATCGGCCTCTACTTTCAATTCTTGCTCCATTTGTTCGGCACGATAGCTAACAGCCAAGATAACCTACATATATATGAAGGCAACGAGAATTACCTAATTTCAAGAACATGTATAAGTTCATTACTCACCTGCCTGCATCCTGCATCAACTAAAGCCTCCAGTTGATGCAGTAGGATCGGTTTATTGGCAAACTCCACCAGCGGCTTGGGTGTGCTCAAAGTCAGGGGACGTAGGCGGGTTCCATAACCACCTACTAGAATTAGTGCTCGGGTCCCAGTGCCCACTCCTGGATTAGGTGAACCGCACATTATTTTCTAATTTACCAACCGAATTTTCTAACAAATTTTCCAAGTGTTCTATTCTGACACGTCAGAGATTCGTTGCGAGGTTCTTTATCGTCTGTTTCGCGTCTGCTTCCGACTTTCACTGCAATGATATGGAATGAGTAAGCCAAAGACAGAGCAAGTGTTCTTTTTTTTTTATTGTTTACTCCGGCTGACTTTAATTAATGTTTCCTACCTTGTTGTTGTTGTTATTATTGGTGCAGCTGATAAGAAGTTTTCTCTCTGCTTTTCGTTGGCGCCTTCTTATTGGCAGTCGCTTTGCTTGGCTTTCCTCGTTGGTTTCTATGAGAGGACCTGAATTAAATGTTGTGTTTAATTTATTGCTTTTATTAACAATTGCAAATTGGTTGTAAGTTGTTAATTCTAATTGTTTATTTGGGCCTGTGAGCCATGGCGAAAATTAGTTCATAAATACAAAGAAAAGTTGTGCCACTATTGGCCGCTAGATGGCGCCTCAAATGGTTCGATGTTGCCTCAAATGGTTCGATGTTTTCCTTAAATGGTTTGAAGCTGGTTTTTTAATTCAGAATAGTTTACAATAATTTAAGGTGTTATATTTTTGAAAAACAGGCTCATTATTTTTGAGCAAAAACGAGTTGCAATTTAACGATTTATATGTATCGACGAATTCCAAGTTTTTTTGTTACCAAAATTGTTTTAAAAATCGCTACTATCGATATCGCTATCGACTTTTCGCCCAGCTCTAGTGGGAGAGAGACGGTGTGAGTTTTTGTTTTTGTTGCTGAGCTTGATGAAATTAAAGAAATTTAAGAATAAATAGGAAAGAACTGTGTGAAAATTGATATAAATAAGAGGAAAAATCAAAATTAATCAGTTCAAAGGTAAGAAACGTACCAGTAAGATATGTAAGTGTAAGCGAAAAATTTCAAGTGGGGCTCCGCTGGGCAAATCACTCAAATGCGATATACACATGCACACATACACACAGCATGTGTATATGTGTATGAGTGATGAGCAAAAGAGGAGGAAAAAAAGTTCAGAAAACAAAATGTCGACCATTTGCATTTTTTCTATAAATTCTTTAATTATGAAGGTAATTTCTAGAATTTTATCAATGAATTTAAATGCCAAATGAATAGAGAAATGCAAGTTGGTGGGTTTCATTTGATTGTCTGGGGAAATTCAATTGGAAATTGAGTGAAGAAAAAGTGTTTTTGGTATTGATTTTTACAATGGCTGCTGCCAGCGACAATAGGGAAGAAGAGAGTAGGTGGAAGTCAGCAAGAGACAAAAATGCAGAAACTCGGGTAGAGATGACAATAAGAAATGCAGTATATTAATTTGCATTTATTGCATTTGATCAGTTTTTTTTGTTCCTGTTATAGAAATAAATGCCATTATTTAGCAAGAACATTTGGCCACACTGGCAGCACTGTCCCATGGCCATTCGATATCTCTCGACCATTTCCATACACATCCATGTGTTCAATATGGATTTTTTTCTCTTTTATTTAATTCTATTTTGAAATTGATGATAGCTTCGGTCCTTTCCTCTGTTTTCATTTGCCGCCTGCCTGCCACTACTTCTCATTTCTTTTACTTTCTCTTTTATCTATGCTGCAACGGAAAAGAAAAAAGTAAACTCTTAGAGACTCATCGATGCTTATCTGCATGTGGAGGTGAGAGAGGGATAGATGGCAGTGCCCCCTCCGCCCTCCCACTAACCTCTTCTGGGGCCATTTCATTATTTGTATATTTCTCTCATGTCATTATGTTTTTTTTTTTTGTGTTATTCGTATAGAAAAATTGCATTCGCTTTTGTGTTGTATTCTGAAGGTTGACAACGCGGTTATTCAATTAGATATGTTTTTTGCAAGTAATGCCAAATTTTAATAAACAATTGAAAGAAAAAAAAATCCTATAGCTTTTTGCTTATTTCTTGTATTTGTGAAATAAGCTGCTCAATTAGATGTGTGACGTCATTAAGAACGAGTCTCGAACAGCTGTTTGTCTTAAAAACTGAATAATTATAAGTACTATTCATTATTTGAAAAAGGATGCATATTTAATCGGCGAATTCATATTAAATATACAAATTAATTGAAGATTCGAAACCAGCAAAATGGAAAAGAGTTTTTTGTATTTATACCAAAGAATCTTAGTAAATAGTATTTAAAGGTTTTACTTGTTCAATTTTATATCTGATTTCCACTTATGTACCTTAACTTGTCGTGTAAACAATTTCACACAACTCAACCTTGAGAGTTGATTGAACTGCAACTGGAAAATGAGAAAGAAAGGAACAAGCATATTTTTGACCCCCAAGAAGTCTTTGCCCAGGCAAGAGAGGAAAAGAGACAGGCAGGCAGACGGAGGGACGGAAGAACGGTCGGTCGGATAGCAGAGACGACGACGCCTACGTTTTGGGGGCCCACAACATAATTTGATTTCCGTTGCAAAATCCAAGCCGGGCAGGCACAGGAGGCACCCTTGTCCCCTCTGCTCCGCCTCGTTTGCCCTCCTTTTTTCACTTCATATTATATTATTTTCTCTTGCAAAAATAAAAAATCCTGTTGTGTCTGTCTGTGGTCTGCTGGTGTTCTGGTCTGGTCTGATGATGACTTTTTGGAGTTGGAGTTTGGAGTGGATTCGGTTTCGTTTACTCTTCTTTGCACACTGATTCGTCGTCGTCGTTGTTATAATAGTCAGTCGGTTGTAGTAGTCATCGTCGTCCAAACGTCCCGTCCGTCCCCAAAAAAAATTGAAAAAAAAAAGTCAAAACACAACACACTCGGTCGGAACTTGCTCTGCGCTTTGTTTGCTGACTCTTTATTCCTCTCTCTCTCTCTCCTCAGTGTGTGTGTGTGGTTGCTTGTGTGCGCCTTTGTACATTGAACTCTTCTCTCCGTCATCCTCTCTTGGATTCAAGCCGACATTGCCAAGAACCAGTGAGTGCTGCACACACATATGTATGTACATACATACATATATAAACGATATAGCCCTAACCCTCAGTTTCTATTAGCAAGCGGCAGGGGGTACGACAGTATAGGATGAAGAAGAAGGAAGGAAGGGGGCTTAGAGATAAAATATAATCGGACGAGGGTATTTTTCCAGCACTAAATGTCTATTTGGGAGATACCCCTAGATGTTTACGAGATCGAAAACTCTAAGAATTATAATATAACATCGTTCGTTATTGAAAGATTGTAAAAATATCAGTGATTCCTTTTTTTTGTATTGTTTTGGTAAATAGAAGTTATGTTTATTTCAAACCCTTGAGAACTTAAAATCTTTTGTAGTTAGCCGATAGTCATTTCTATTCAATGTGTGGCCTAGTTTGATTTTTTGTTTGTTTATCTTTTGTTCTTCTTGCATTTGTGTTCCAAAGACGTTGGCATCGTCGTCATGAAGTTCCGTGCGTTAATGCAGGATCCGCTATATATGCGTGAATTCCAGAGTATTATTGCCACCCTGGCAAAACTCGCTAAGGATTGCTTAATGGTTCTCGAGGAACAAAAAATGCATTTCATTGTGAATGAGGAGCACAGTTCGACAGCATCGCCACTGGTCTGGGCCAGTATAGCTTCGCAAGATTACTTTCCGGAATACCTTTGTGAGCCAGCTCGTGCGGATCATGGCTATATAGTACTTCAGATGTCTGCAGCTCATTTAAGTCGTTCTCTGGCCGTTCTGCGGATGAGCAGTGTAAATAGTTGTAAAATTAAATTGCAAAGAATACAGTTTCCCTGCATATCCGTTGTTGCATCGGTCGTTTCGACCACCTCGTGCGAGCCGCGTGAAATAGTTCATGATGTGCCAGCTACCATAGTGCCATTTAAAGAGTGGCCAACATATCTAGTACCCAGAGTTCCATCATCTCAACTCGTGCTAAATATTCCCTCATTGCGTCTTATGCGTAGTCTTATCGAAAAACTGAAGAATATTTCACCAAGTCTGGTCTTCCATGCCAGTTCGGCGGGTGAACTTAACTTAGTGGCCGAATCGGAAATGGCCACCATTACCACACGATTCAAGCGTCTGCTACAGAGCATTCTTGTGGCTGATCAAAATGGCCCACAAGAAGCCTCCTGCTCGGTCGATACACGCAAGGCGTCAGCCTTCTTTGGAGCCCTTCAATTGCCCAATGAGGAGCTCACTGTTGGCATAGATCCCGATCATAGCATTCATTTGCAAATGGATATACGAGAGAATGTTGTTCTCCATTCTATCTTACCAGCTGTTTGCGTTTAGGCCACCTATCTTGCCCAAGATCATAATGAATCTGGAGTTTTCTATAATGTACTATATAATGAAAATAAACTATTTAATAGATTAATATAGTGTTATCAATGGTTTCCAGGAACAATGACTTGCCATAATTTATTTTGTTCTTATAGGTTATTTTAAGAAATGAAAATACCGTTTTATGTATCAGCGAAATTATTGAATTGTAGACCTCACGCTGCCATCTCCAAAAATCTGTGTTATCGAAATGCAAATTGTTATATACCACCGATAAGCGAAAGTTATGTTGTTGTTAAATTGTTTCGGTAGTTATGTTGTTGTTAAATTGTTTCGGCAGCTTTTTCTGTGATGTGTTCATTGTTGCTGTTTTTCGCCTGCCTTTGCCCCAATTTGTCAGCAGCCGTGGCCTCTTTTTTTTCTCGAACTGCATGGCCATTGTGTGTTTGTGTATATTTTTGTACACTGTGCTGCAAAAACAGCGGGCCTGTGGCTCAACTAAAGGGGGTACAAGAATGATGACTAGAAATTAGTTACATACCTAGTGAGTGTTAGCTGTGCATCGTTGATGGTTTTTCAACATCACATGTTTGCTCGCAATATGCAATTGACTTGCATTTTCTTCATATTTTGTTGTTGTTATTATTGTTGTAATGACGACGTCAGCATGCATGCAAGCAGGTGAGCTTGAGTTGAGTCAAGTCGTCGCCGCTGCTTTCAAGTAGGCCAACAGCAACAACTAAGTTTGCCGAGATTCATGAGAGAAAGAGATGGATATTGCGATGGTTCACTCCAAAATTCAGGCTCTCTTACACAGATCAACAAAATATTTAAAAAAATAAGTCGAAAAAAAACTACTGATTAGTTAGTGTGGTTTTGTGTGGTTCGCTAATGGTTATCGTTGAATAAATAAGAACTGGCGACCATTTTTATCAGACATTTGACAGATACGTGGCGACGACATTATTTGGTAGTTTTTCTTGAAAATTTCTTTTAAATGCATTTTTAATGTGGTAGTAAAAAAGGACTCAAAGCACGCAGCCACATAGAGTAAAACGATCAGCTGATCTAATAACGGTGGTAAAAAGAAACAAAGAGGGTCAGACATAGAGCGAGACAGGCAAAGAGAGCAACCCCAATTCTCTCTCACTGCAGCCATTTTGAGTCGACTTGTATTTTAGTAAAATTTTGATTTTTAAAATTAGATTAATTTGTTTGACAACAATTTTAACTTGACTTATGTACATATATGAATATAAAATTACTAATTCTGTTGCTGCTGCTGGTGTTGTTGTTGGTTTGTTGACCTCATTTTGAAAGGTTGAGTGACCTGTTTTTTGATTTGAAACAACCAACAATTTAGTATTTCTCTCTTTAACTCAATTTGAAATCTTCTCAAACGCACACTCTCGCTGCTGCATAGCAAAGTGACTCGACTCAGCTTACTCATTCTCTTTTAGAGATGGGCATGGGCCACTTTCTTAAGGCACGAATATACACGGGCAAGTTTAAATGCAATTTAAGAAATTTTGAAGGATTTATATACAAAGATTGTTTAGTACATTTTTTTTAATTGGTAGTCTAGTTCGTTTTTCATTTAAAATGTGTCCAGATGTAAGCGTTCGTTCGCTTTCGATCTTACGGAAATATTTAAAATACATAGTTCTGGGCAATGCTTGCAAAATTTTTAAGCTATTGTCATGTTTCCAAAAACCCAAGACATTCGTTTCACAAGATACGTCAGTCATTGCTAAATATTTTTCAACCTTCAAACTTCGGACGGGTTCAGCACAACAACTGCTCATTCCCGACTATTGGACACGAGGCACGGTTTTTTTTTTGGAGGCACGGCCCACGCCCATCTCTAGACTTATTCTCAGTCTCTCTATTTGCTGCTGTGTTGCTGCTGCTACTTGCTAGTCGTGAGTTGATACTGAATGCGTGCACAGCTGTAAAAAGGAAACCAGAAGATAGGAAAGACGGAAAAAAAAGAATTTGTGTATAAGAAGCAAAAAGGAATTTAAGTTGTTTACTTGGTGTGTAAATGTGTGTTTTATATAATTTATTTAGTGAAACGATGCACAACAAATTAATGAATTTTTCTATTGGATTTGCTTTTATAATCGTTGTTCTCTGTATGTGTGTGTGTTGGTGTAACGTCGTCATCGTCGTCATGCGCTGGCCCTCGTGCCCTCTCTGTCAGACAAACACATCAGCAGTCAGGCCAACAGAAATGAAAAAAGTTTTTATTTTATAGATTTATATTTCAAATGAATCAATTAAGCATAATTTATACATTAAATAGTATTCGTTAATGCTGAAAACTGCAGCAGCAGCTAAAAAGAAAGAAAAAACCAAATCGTGTGTATAACTGTATATAAGGCGAGTATCTTTCTCTCTGTCTGTCTCTCTCACTCTCTCTCTCTCTCATGCTTTGAGTACATAACGAGTTGTGTAAATGGCTGCTGCTGCTGCGACTCGTTTGTTCTCCTACCTAAAAAATGAAATTGTTATATACTTTACCCACACACACATACACATACCCAATTTGCAACAAGTTTAACAATTTTTTGTGTGAGAAAAAGGAAGTAAAATTTTGTTTTTTTATAATTGTTGCAACTGCAGCCAGAAATGCTAAGGGTTGTCAAGTGTCTTAGACAACGCAATAACTGCGTCACAGAGGAAACGCATAGACATACATAGATACATACATACATATATGTATATATAGGTATAATTCTTTACCGTTAACTTTGTGACAATAGAAAGTTTTCCTATCTCTCTCTACCACTGCTCCCCTTCATCTCTGTATCCCTCACACTCTTTTTCTGTATGTACATACATATGTGCGTAGAAAACGTTTCGTAATAGAAAAAAAAAAGTTGCTAGGGCCTTATGCTCCACTGAGTTTTTACAACAAAATTATGCATAACAATAAAACACAACAGGCACAGTAGAGGGGTGTGAGGTGAAGTATGAGGTGATGGTGGGAGGGTGAGAGGTTACAGTGAAATTGTTATCAATTATGATTCTAGATGTTATGTATGTATGTATCTAGGGTTGTCAAACAAATCTCATATGAGGGTAGCCCTCTAGTCTAATTGCATTTCATGTGTAAATGTATATATATGGTTTTTCGAGGCCCTTTACATTTTCAATTATTATGCTGATAAAAGAGTGTGTAAAAGAGAGAGAGGGGGGAGAAAAAGAGAGAGAATAACAGAAATTACACACCCGCCATATGTTCGTCGAATTGTTGGAGTTAGTTGCCACACGCAAAGCCACATACACGCATACACTACTTATATATGTATGTATATACATATGTACAACACATATCTCTGTACATACATACATATGTACAATACAGACATACATATATGTATGTATGTATATTTATACATAAATGTAAACGTGAAGGCGCTGCCATTTGGTGGCCTCGTCGTGCTTTTTGGTGTGAAAAACTTGTGGCATATTATAGTCTGACTATAGGAGGAGAGTCTATTATATAGTGATGATAATACGTTAACTCACGAGTTTCCAATCGCAAATTCAACCAAATAATCTCCAAAATGTCAAGAAAAACTAAACTATTTATTGATAGAATTTATATGTACTTCATCAGATTGAAATTCAACAAATGGGATTGCAAACTTCATTAAGGTTATCTTCGATATTTCACGCATGCCAAATGGAATAGATCACATTGCCATCTCAAATAAAGCTTTGAAACAAATTTGGAAAACGAAAAAAAAACAGAATTAATACAAGTACATAGATATTTTCATTTAGCATGTGGTCGAGAGGTTGACTTTGGCAACGTCATTTGTGTGCGTGTGAATGTTTGCTGGTTTCGTTTTGTCAGATGGCCTTGAACTCAATTTTGAATTTAATTTTTTTTAGCTAGCATTTGTCTTTTGTTGCTTTTTTGAGAGTGTAGGTGCTACAATTTACCAATTGTAACAAAATAAAGAAAAGGGCAGACCAGACAAGTTGTTGTAAGACGCACAAAAAAAAACTACGCATTTTCATCAGGTTCTCCCCCTTCCAGTTAACCACCACTTCAAGTATAAATTTCGTATCTGTAACGTTTTCTCTTGACTGACGTTGACTGCGCTGTTGGCGTTGGCAAAGGGCACAACACGTTTCGGTTTTGTTTCATATCTTTTTCCCTTTTTTTTTTTCGTTCTCGCCAAGCAGCGAAACAAGCATGGCAAGTCACACAGACATCACACACACACACACACTCAATCACAGAGAGAACTCGTTTCTCGCTCGCACTTATATACAGGGTAAAAGGGGAATGGGGGCCAAAATGAAAAGCAAAATATAAACAAAACAGCCAAAAACAGCTGATTAGTACATGGCCTCACAGCTGTGTGTGAGAGAGCTGCGTATATGTGGATGAGGCGATTGAGTGAGTCAACTGAGTTGAGTGAAAGATAAACACTCAACATATGTATGCTCTCGATTTCGTGCCAGCTCTCTCATTTTCTCTCCCTCTTTCTTTTGTTAGATGCACGTGTCAGTGGCTGTGGCTGCAAACAGCTGTTAACTTATTTACAGTTTTCATATGTTGACAAAATGTGCTCAAATGTGAGTGTGTGTGACTGTGTTTCTCTAAATGTGTGTGCGTATGGATTTGTGGTGGTGTTTTGTTATCAATTTTCATGTTTCTCCCTTCTTGTTGATTTCCTTTTGTCGCTTTGTGTTTTGTGTACCTGTCCCTTAAAAATAAATCCTGCTGGAGTTTTGCCTGGCTCTCTCAATCTCCTATCCATCCATTTCCTTTTTAGCGGTGTCTCTACCTTACCCAACCCTCTTGAGCCGGTTTTTCTTTTTCCTTTTTATTTTTTTTTGTTCCACACATTCATTGAACTATGAAAAATACTTGCTGTGCTTCTCTTATCTCACTTACTCGTTCGCTAGCTGTCTGGGCTAGCTGCCTGTCGGTTGTGTGCTGTGTCTATCCCTCTCTCTGCTGGTCCGTGTACACCCCAATCTAAAAGTAATACGTACACACGTCGTTGTCGCTTCGTTCGTTGGCATTGTCAGCATATTTCCTGCCCTGATCTTGTTCCGAACTGAAGTCAATTTTTCTGCTGCTGCCTGGAGTGTATCTATCACCCTACCCTCCTCCAGTTCTTTGTTTTCTATATTAACTTTGGTGAAATGTAATTGTCTATAAAGTATAGCATGTTTTTAAAGGTGTTGTGAATATAAGATCGCGTATATTTCCACATACGCATTATCAGTTTCCACTCGATTTTTGTTAATAAACAATTACATATGCATATGTAAATAAATATTACAAAAGTTGTTAAAATAGAGCGAAGGTTAGCGGGCGTAAGAAGCATAAGCCCTACCCACATATAGTGACCGATTCCGCATAATAAATAGCTTTGAAATACGTCTAAGGGATGGATCATTGTCATTTATATTATATGTTACTTAAAAATGAAACTATTTTAATATCTTATTAATAACTTCAATTTTTTTCCCTTTCAATTGCAGCAGCGTAAACAAAAACTCTGTCCGCATAACTTCAAAGTCGAATGAACGCAGAAACAAGAACAGGAAATTTTGCAACAAAGGAAAAGCTCTTGTGAAAAATGGGAATAAATATACATGAAACCTAAAAGGCCGCCCCGTGTGTTTATTTGTGTTAGTGTTTAATTTAAAGACAATTTATTTGAACGTCAAATAGAAACGGGACTCGTTTTTCTTTATACAAGAAAGAGACAATAAGAGAATCAAAACAAAAATTTATTTGGTATCCTCCAGTGTTTTGTTTTTGTGGCATGTTAAGTGTGTTCGATGCCGTTGCGGTTAAGTGTCGTCTATGGCCGAATCCGTTAAAAGTCAATCGCTCTCTGCATTGACGGAGGGGCAGCAAGACGACGGTACAACAACTACAACACGAACATCAGTATCAACGCCATCACATCGACGTAATCACTACCACAACAACAACAATAACAACAACAACAACAGCAGCAGTAAAAATCACAACAATAAAAACCGAAAACGCAATACGGGAACAGCAACAACAACGTACACCACCGCACTACTAGCAACTGCTACAGCTGTCAGCTCCTCCGTCAACGCCGTCACAGCCGCTGCAACCCGTCCATCGCGCAGCAGCAGCCAAGGACATAATTTATCATCATCCTCCTCCTCCTTCTCTTTACCCGGTAATAAAGAAACGCAAATCTCCCGTCGTAAATTTCGTGCGACCAATTCGCGTTCCCCTGTCACAGCAACAACCACGCCCAAAAATTTAAACGATTCTTCAAGTGCAACTGCAACCTCTACTACAACAAGAACATCTCCCAACAATCAAAGGAAGCGCCAACACCACCAACAGCAGCAGCTTCAACAACAACAAAACAACAATCAATGTACGTTTGCCTCTCTAGAACATAAGCAAAAATTTTAAATTAAGTTAGCTATGACTTTTATAGGAGCCCTAAATCTACGAATTCTTTAGTAGTATTTGGCACATATGTATATAGCACGCACAATTTTTAAAATCAAACAAAAATATGTTTTTTTTTTAAATAATTTTCCTGTTGGTTTTAAATGAATTTGTGTGTGTTAAACCTTTTTTCTATTTTGACAAAATTGTGAATCATCTAGCGCGTATATCAGCTTATAAAAAGAGAAAAAACTACTCATAAACTAAATATTACATATAAATTTTTGTTGATTTTCTGTCTGCTCTCATGTCTTTTTCAGCAGCACCCGGTGGAGATCAATTGGTTGAGCCCTTAGGCTCGCCACTGAAAAAGCGTCGTTTGCATCCGCATCAGGAGCAACAGCATCATCAACAGGCAAACGGGGAATTTGTCCAATCAGGATCGATTGCGGTAACACCTCAACAACAACGACTACCGGCAGCTACAGCAACAACATCTTCCTCTGCTGGGGATTGTGTGGCTCAACGTACACGCTCCAAGACTGGTTCCCAAGAAGAATTACCAAGCACAAGCAGCGCTGCAGCAGCAGCAGAAGCCCGACAAATTCGAGGAGGCGGCGGCGGTAGTGGTGCTGGAGGAGCAGTTGCCACAACCAGGCGTAAGGCAGGAGGAGGTGGCCCTCACGAGTTGAGCACAACAACGCCACAGCGTGGAGCAGCTGCTGCTACTGCTACTGCTCGATGTAATTTATTGAATTATTATCGCAAAACGCGTAAAGTAAGTCATACCAGAAACACACCAACCACCAAACAGTCACAGAAGGGTCAGCAGTTATCGAACGAGGAGTCCTCGTCATCATTGTCATTATTGTCATTGGTAGCAGCGACCAGTGAGGCACAGGCAGCACGTCTCCAGGCCAGTCGTTCGGCAGTGATAGCCGCCGCTGCGGCCATAGACGCAGCTGCAGCTGCCGTCTCATTGCATAAGTTCGGAAAACATCGCAAGAATCTGCGCAACTATCAGTCACAGCAGCCATTAGCAGCGGCAGCTGAAGTGGACGAGGATTTGGAGGATCAGCGGCAAGACTACGGGGCGCAATCAGAACAACCATCGTCAGTTGCTTCAGGAACAGTAGCATCTTCAGGGATCTCATCTGCCACCTCCTGTACCACTGCTGAGTTTAATTCAAATCAGTTCCAAACGGAGGCTGCCACGAATAATAGCAGCAGCAACAACAACAACAACTCGGAAGAACAAGACGACGACGAAGACGAGGACGACGACGACGAGGAGGAAGAGGAAGAATATCAGCAGGACGACGTGCGTGAGCAGGTTGTTGGCAATTTCTACGAAATTGTCCATTCGGCGGATTCATCATACGAGGAAGACGCACAAATTGTTGCCGAGGAAGACGAAATTACTGAAGAAGAAGACGACGAGGAGGACGAAGACGAGGAAGACGACGACGACATTGAAGAAGACGAAGACATTGAAGATCTTTCCGAGGGTGAATTTGCTCAGCAACTAATCGGCGAACTTGGTGAGTTGATTTTACAATCGCCTCCTCTAATTAATATTCTGTAGTCCCAATTCAAAATTGGATTTTCTTTATAATAGTATATATACTGTAGTAGTATACCTTGTATATATATTTATCACATGTATTTATGTTGTTGTATGTTGATTACTTGTACTTAGTTTTTTTTTATGTTTCACTCTATCTGCAAATATTATGTATTATGTATTTCTATTACACGTATGAGTTATCTGCTTGCATTTTAAAGAAAACCATCTATAAATGATCCACAAAAAAGTTTTAAAGTACAAGTTTTACTTTAAGTCTTAAATCTGAAGATGTACAGCGGCTAAAATTGATTACCATATCTTTCGACTGTCAGTCGTTTATAGGTGGTTACCACTCTCTCCCCCTAAAACACGATCTTTTTACATTTCTCACTGCTTAACAAATTAACCAACTTTTGAAGCAATTTAAAGAGAAAGCCCATTCTTATATCCCAGGATATTCAGTTTAACAACTATTCCGTTCGCTATTATCCATAGCATATTATGTGATGAGTCGAGGGCAAGGCGCGTAATTTTCCATTGATTAGGGCCAAACGTTCACACCTTAAATACACTATCAAGAATGTGATACAGCCACTTCAAAAGGACTAGTCATCGTACCCGTTTCAGTTCGATTCCGTCTCTATCTCTCCTTAACATTAACATGTCGTTATACAAAATTCTTAACATAGTGAATAAACTCTTTTGCAAAAGGGTATAAATAACCACTGAAAATTTGAACAGCCGTCGTTCCAGTGTTGCTGCTTCCACCAGTTTTCGACCCAAATTAATTGCATTTTTTGCCATATAACCGATAACAAATAGCATTTCTTATCAGCCACAAAAAAAAATTTCTTGTACAATTTGTGTGGCGAGCGCCTGTGTATAAATGTGTGTGCTGCTGTCTGTGTGTGTATATAGTATTATATTAATTGTTTTTGTTGTTGTTGTTGATAAAACCAAAACAGCAACAACAATTACAACAAATACATTTTTATTTGTTGCTCAGAAAGCCAATGTACTTGAAGGCAGTTTTAATTCATACGTTGCGACATTTAGAACGCAAAATAATACAAAAAAGAGAGAAAAAAAATGAAAAAGTTATTGTACAACAAATTTTTATATATTTTGCTTTGCTTGTGATTAAATTCTGGCGAAATAATTTATGTGAATTGGCAAAAAAGTAAAGGAATAGTGAAAAAAGCACACACAGATTGTAGTAAGGAAAAATTGCACGTATGTTAACTTATTTTCCATTCATTTTGCTGAAATATAATTTACTTTATTTGCTGCCAATCCCAAAAAAAATGGAAAATATACGTTTCTACCCGAAAGGTTTTGATTTTTCAAATTGAATTTGATTCATAATTCAGAATACTTAGAGGCTTTAAATAGTATTTGCATATGTAGAGATTGAATATAGTTTGCTAATGAAAATGAAAACTCTCAGCTTTAATTTTGTGCAATATTCGATGCGTGTAAATGTTGGCTTTTCTCTAGTATTATTTTTATTTTGCTGTGTGTGTGCTGTCACCTGTGGACTCTTTGGGAAAAGTATTTAAGAAGGAGGTCACCGTTTCTATTTTACCACACCTCACCACACTTTAGCTATCACCCCCCACCGCCACTTATTTTCCACATCACATTTTCCTTTCCTCACAAAAAAAAAACGCCCACATTTTCTTTAACTCATATTTATTTAATAATTTATTTATGCACACAAACGCAAAAGAAAAGGAAAACCATTTATTTGTTCCTTTTCTCTGCCTAGTATTTAAGTGTATGCATAGTATGTGCCTGCCAGTCCCTGTGTGTCCAACAAACCCATTCCCCAACCCGACCGACCCCCCCCTGTCATAAATCCCTTTTATTAGGACAATTTCGGTTTTTTATTTATTTAAAATTTCAAGTGTTGCAAAACGAAAAACAGGTTATTGTTTTCAACATTTTTTTTTATAATTTTGCACGTTGTTGTTGTTGTTGTGGCAATTGTAGTTGCTTTTTTTCTTTTCAATAAATTTTTTACAACAATTTGTTATAATATAAAAAACTTTCCAACAAAACAAGAAAAGAAACGTTAAAATGCTGATGCTTGTGTGTTGTTGATGATGATGATGATGTTGTTGTTTTTCGGTGTCAAACAAGGGCGGCAGAACATAAGGAAGATAAAAGAGAGTGTGGGAGAGAGAAAAGGAGATGATGAGACAACGACAACTATTAGCAGCAGCAGCAACAACAACGAGCAGCATAAATAAATTTTAAATTAAGAAATTTTAAACACGCACATAGCTATCTAAAAAAAAAAACGAAACACATTTACACCAACACCCTTACACACACACACACAGACACGATACAAACACACATTAATTTAGGGTATCAATCAAAATATTAGGTATACTTTTTTCACCAAGTGTGAGAGCCAACAGCAACAAGCAGCAGCAGCAGCAACATCATCATTGTCAGTCGACGACAATAGATACAAAATTTATTGTAAAAACGATTACAAAAAGAAATCAATCTATTATTTGCATTTTTGAACAACAACAACAACTAACTAAAAGTAGTTTAGCTGCCATAACAAAAAAAAAAATTTAAAACCAAATAAACAACAAAGCTGTTTAACTGTTGTCTCCCACTACTCTCTACTCCTCCTTCTCCCTTAATAAAAAAAAATCAATTGATAAACCAATGGCGAAATAAACAACAATTCTACAACTAAAAATCAAAAATAAAGGAGCAAACAACAACAAATCCAACAAGAACAACAACTCCAGAAGAGTGCCATTGACAACAGCCACAACGTCGTCCTCATCGGGTTATCAGCTGCCACGTGCCGGCCCCCAAGGACAGCAGGGGGTAGCGGCGGCGGTGGCAGCGGCAGCGGGTACGGTGCAACAACCAACAGCAGCAACAACAGTCGTGGTGGGACGTAACCCACGCAGCAGCAATAGCAATGCAATTGTTGACTACAGCCTTATGCCGCCCTATGCCTTGACACCGCAACAACAGCAACAGCCACCGCCACCTCAATTGTTGCCCCCGCAGCAGCAGCAACAACAACACCAATTTGCGCATTTGTCTTCCTTTGGAGCAGCAGCAGCAGTGGCTAATGCACATTATCCATCAGCTGCTGCTGCTGCCTACTTCGCGCAACAACAACAACAGCAACATCATCATCAGCAACAACAACAAGCAGCAGCAGCACATTATTATCATAGTTCTGTGGCTGTTTTGCATCATCATCATCAAGCACCTCCTCCGCATCATTATACATCCACAGGGGCAGGACCAGGACCGCCATTATATCAGCAGCAACAACAACAACAACCACCGCCACCTCCACCACAATTGGCCCGTTACGGCACAGCAGCAGCAGCCACATTTGTGCCACCCACGCAGCAGCAGCAACATTTGCAACAGCAACAACACTCCTCACTGCGTCGCAGTTCACGTGGCAAGACGGGTTCTTGTGTGAGTTCAGCAGCAGCAGCAGCGGCAGCCGCCCAACAGCAGCAGCAGCAACAACAGCAACACCAACATCAAGCTGCTGCTGCTGTACAACATCAACAACAACACCACCAACAACAACCGCAATTGCTACCTCCACCCGGCACCTATCAATATCAACAAGTGGGCGGTAATACAGTAGTGGTGGCTGTAAGACATCAACAACAGTTGCAGCAGCAACAGCAATTGGCCTTGCAACACCAGCAACATCAACAGCAGCAACGTGCCACAATTGTGCAACCCGGTTTTCTATTTAGCTATCGTAGTAATCATCCTCAGCAGCAACAGCAACAACAACAGCAACAGCAGCCGCCCAATCTACAACCAGCTCCCAAAGTGTCCCAAAGCAGTGGTAAGAGAAGAAGCCTAAAGATGATAATTGTGAAGATGATGATGTTGATGATGGAAGAAGGGAAGAATACAGATGAAAGGAACCCGCAAGCATACAATTGCATACACACAAACACATACAATGACCCCCAAACAAACACACACACACACACACAACACATATAGTCTCATAAAAAATAGGAGAAAGTTTTTAGACGACTGAAAAAAGGGCTTATTTTTTTTTTTAAATACAACTGAGAGGGCAGCACTTTTTGCATACTCTTTTTTAGGGAGAGGAAATGATGTGGTCCGTTGTATTGTATAATATGTAAAAAAAACAAAACGAAACGAAACGAAACGTGTAAACGAAACTGTAAAAAAACCAAAGGTTTCTATATGGGTCTTGGTTTAACTTGTTTGGTGCTGGGTCACATGTACATGCATATAGTAGATTTATAGGGAAAAACCAACCCCCCCTACCCCAATCACTTACCAAATCATTTCCGTCTCTTTCTCTTACTCACCCAATCTCTTTCTCTCACTCTCTTTTCGCCCTACTCGCTCATTCCTGCGTTGCTTTGCTCGCGGTGTTCTGACCTGACCCTCCTTGCCTCCTCCAATCACCAAAATCACCCAAGTGAAAAATTCCCTAGAAAAACCAAAAAGTCGCATATACAATAAAACTAAATATTATTTTCTCTATCTCTCTCTTTTCCCTCGACTTTTACTCCTACTCTCTCCAACAACATTGTGCAATTGTTCTTATACAGCAGCTTCGGATGCTTTAACATATAGTTTGATGGCACAACAACCGCCAAATGGACCGCCGCATGCAGGTGGACAGCAAATGACGACAGGTAAACCAAAAACCAAATATAAACACAATACAAATCTATCAACCACTACCAACAAATTATCATAATAATAACAGCAGCAACAAACCAACCACCCCCCACCGCCCTACCCCACAAACCCCCCAGACACTCACGCACACACTTATACACATACATACATTTCCACCCACTGAACATAAAATTGTTTCCAACAAGGTGAGCCCAGGGGACAGCACACTTGTATTTTTTTTTGTTTTTCGTTTCGTTTCCTTCTCTACTCGTCTTTCAACACTAAAATCTTGTATATATACTCTTGATTTTTACTAATATCTTTTATGATTTGAATTAATTATTTTTCTTTAATTTAATTCTTATTATTTGTTGTATTATTTTGTTTTATTTAAATTTTTATAGATTTTTGAACCAAATTTGTGCACCTATTGATATAATAACCCCCATTGTTCCCCATCTGTGTATGTGCAACGCTGGCTATATATTCGGTTTAAAGATAAAAATTTCAATATTCGCCAATATACGAACCTTTGCAGAAATCGTTTTTCACGAATTTAATAAATTAAATTTCTGTTACAAAGAATTGAGAATCGGTCGTTATCAGAATCGGATATGCATATAGCAATCTGTAGAAATTTGGATACGTCATTAACCAACACTGCTAATCATTGACAAATGTTGATTTGATTATTGTTCGTTTGACAGTTGCTTTTCAGTCTGTGCCTTGCTAACACACAGTCGCTCACTCCCTCCCATTTCTATTATCATTATCTATTCCTGCTTTTTTACGTTACTATTCTATATGTACTTGCCGATATAGATGATAAATCAACAAACACTAAAACAATACAAACTCGTAGCTTGATTGAGTGTCGATGAGAGTGACATTGCAATGTCACAATATGACAATGATATTAATGAAGACCTTTTCAATTTTCTACTCGATGCCGATTTAGGTGCCAATTCTGCTAATCTCAGCATTGTAGCTGCAGCTCTAAGTGCAGCCCGTGAAGTTGGCGTTGGAGGAGGAGGAATAGTCGGATCATCAGCAACAGCAGCTGGATCACAAGGAACAGCGACGGGAGGAGCAGCATCAGGAACAACAGGTGCTGGATCAGCAGCAAGTGCTGCAATCGGAACGGGATCATCAGTAGTATCAGGAGTGGGAGTCGGTGGTGGCAACACCAATAGCAGCAGCGCCGTGGGCGCCAATCAGAGCAACAATACAGGAGCAGCAGCCAGCGCTAGCAACAATGTGACAACAGGAGTAGGAGGAGCAGCAGCAGCGGTGGGAGGAGGAACCGGAGGTGGAGCTGGTGGCGCCGCCGATTCGGAGAGTGATGACAGTGAGGTGGGCCGACTGCAAGCCCTGCTAGAGGCGCGTGGATTGCCGCCGCATCTTTTTGGAGCGTTGGGACCACGAATGACACACATACTTCATCGCACCATTGGCAATAGCAGCAGTTCCAAGGCAAATCAACTCCTCCAGGGGCTGCAATCTCATGATGAATCGCAACAATTGCAGGCAGCCATCGAAATGTGCCAAATGCTGGTCATGGGCAACGAAGATACCCTGGCCGGTTTCCCCATAAAGCAAGTGGTGCCGGCCCTCATTCAATTGTTGCGCATGGAGCATAATTTTGATATTATGAATAATGCTTGTCGTGCTTTAGCCTACATGCTCGAAGCCCTGCCCCGTTCCTCAGGCACTGTGGTCGAGGCAGTGCCCGTATTTTTGGAGAAATTGCAGGTGATTCAATGCATGGATGTGGCCGAACAGAGTTTAACTGCACTGGAGATACTCTCCAGACGTCACAACAAGGCCATACTCCAGGCAAATGGAATATCGGCATGCCTAACCTACTTGGACTTCTTTTCGATTGTCGCCCAGCGAGCAGCATTGGCTATAACGGCCAATTGTTGTCTCAATATGCATTCGGAGGAATTCCATTTTGTATCGGAGAGTTTGCCTCTACTTGCTCGACTGCTCTCCCAACAGGATAAGAAATGTGTGGAGAGTGTTTGTTCGGCATTTTGTCGTCTCGTCGAAAGTTTTCAACACGATGGCAAACGTTTGCAGCAAATAGCCAGTCCGGATCTCTTAAAGAACTGCCAGCAATTGCTGCTCGTAACTCCGGCCATACTAAATACTGGAACATTTACGGCTGTTGTGCGTATGCTCAGCTTAATGTGCGGCAGTTGCCCAGATTTGGCCATCTCCTTGCTACGCAATGATATAGCCGCTACGCTGCTTTATTTACTGACGGGTAATGCTGAGCCAGCGGCTGCCAGTTCTAATCATGTCGAGCTTATAGCACGATCTCCATCGGAACTGTATGAACTGACTTGTCTCATTGGTGAGCTAATGCCCAGATTACCACTGGATGATATCTTCACGGTCGACTCCCTGCTGGATCGTCCCACTCTGAATACCCAGGATCAAGTGCAATGGCAATGGCGAGATGATCGGGGTGCCTGGCATAATTATTCTACCATCGATTCACGTCTTATTGAGGCCGCCCATCAGAGCAGCGAAGATGAGATAAGTTTAAGCACCTTGGGACGGACTTACACAGTCGATTTTCATGCCATGCAACAGATTAACGAGGATACAGGAACGACTAGGCCAGTTCAACGTAAATTGAATCCCAATTATGTGGCACCAACAACAGCGGCTGGTGGACAGGACTTGACAACTGGAGGAGCATCAACATCTGCAGCTGCAGCAGCAGCCGCCGCCAACAATAATAATAATAATAATAATCCAACGGGTACCACTAGTGGCAACGCCACGACCGCATCGTCATCGTCAACCTTAACCAAACGTCGTCCCTCGTTAGATGCTCGCATTGCCTGCTTGAAGGAGGAGCGCGGCTTAGCTGCAGATTTCATTAAGCACATTTTCAATGTTTTGTACGAGGTCTACAGTTCATCGGCTGGTCCCAATGTCCGTTACAAGTGCTTGCGCGCCCTTCTTCGCATGGTGTACTATGCCACACCGGAACTACTGCGTCAGGTATTGAAATATCAACTGGTTTCCAGTCACATTGCCGGCATGTTGGGTAGCAATGATCTGCGCATTGTTGTCGGAGCCTTGCAAATGGCTGAGATTCTAATGCGTCAATTGCCGGACATATTCGGAACACATTTCCGTCGCGAGGGTGTCATCTATCAGTTTACCCAATTGACCGATCCGAATAATCCCATCTGTTCGCAACCATCGCCCAAACCCACACTGAGTACCACAGCAACGCCCACTGCCAATGCCGGAGGATCACAGTCGGCACCGGCTTCGGCAAATAGCTTGCAAGTGAATCCCTTCTTCATGGACAGTAATCCTCCATTGCCAGGAAACGGCGGATCAGCAAGTGCATCGACCACACCCAGCAGCTCCAAGCATCAATCGTATACGGTGAAGAGTTTCTCACATGCTATGAATGCACTGACTGCCAGTGTCAAGTCCACGCCATTGGAAGTGTCTTCTGGAGGATCAGCTGGCGGTGGTAATGGTGGAGGAGGCTTCAATTATAGTAGTTCGGCACCGTCCGGATCCTCTTCGACGTCTTCAGCCCCAGCTGCGGTCTTTTTCCACGGTGATCCACGCCAGCAACAGCAGCAACAATCACAATATGTGCACTTTCAGCAACCAGCCGCCCCACCGCCACCTCCGCAGCTAGTAGATCCGCAGCAGCAACAACAACAACAGGTGGTGCCTCAGGTGATCTATACCAGTCCGAGTTCCAGCAATTACCAATCCAATCATTTGGTGGTAGCCTCCACCAGTAGCGCTGCTGCCACCAATCCCAGCCATAACTCATCTGCCTCATCGTCGTCCTCATCGTCGGCATCCGCTTTGCAGCACAAAATGACAGATATGCTCAAGCGTAAGGTCCCACCGAAACGCAAATCTCAGAGCAGCGGACGTGCTAAATCTCGCCAGGAAGATCCGGCAGTAGCGTCATCTGCAGCAGCAGCCGGAGGAAATCCGCCACCAACATCGGCCATGCATGAGCTTCTGAGTCGTGCTACAAGTAAGTATAGAGAGAGGGGGGGTTACCTCGGCCAATTAAATCTCATCCACTAATTTTGAATATTTTAATTCTTTGTTAGGTTTAGGAAGCAGCAGTTCAGGAGGCGGAGGACGCAATACCCCGAGCTCTGGTGGCAGTGGTTCGGGCAAATCTCGTTTCAATGCTGGTAATGCCAACTCGAGTGCCAGCTCAAGTAAATCCTCATTCTTGGCTTCACTTAATCCGGCTCGTTGGGGTCGCCAGACAAATCATCATCACCACCAGCAGCAACAGCAACAGCAGCATCATCAGCAGCAGCAACAACAGCAGCAGCAACAACAGCAGCAATCACAACAGCAGCAGCAACAACATGGACTGACCAAAGATGCGTCAGGATTGTCCTATGTCCCCACTAGTGGTAGTGGTGGCATGAATGCCGCTGCTGTTGCCGCTAGCATTAGTAAAAGCATTTCACATGCCAATCTCTTGGCTGCCGCCAATCGTGAGAGGGCCCGACAATGGGTACGCGAGCAGGCAGTGGATTTCGTTAAACGATATACCGAACAGGAGACAAGACGTAGCAAGGGATCATCCAACGCATTAGATAATAGTTCATCATGTAACGCCGCCTCGTCAGCATCATCTGCTGCAGGTGGTGGTGCCAATCAACATCTTTCAGCTGCCGGCAGCACAAATGTATTGGAGCGTTTGTCGAGTATTCTACTCAAATTGAATGGCAGCTATCATGACTGCCTCGATGCGTTGCTCGAATTGAAGACCATTCTGCTGGAGAGTGATATTTCGCCATTTGAGGTGAATCATTCGGGTCTGATCAAGGCCATGCTCAATTATATGACCAGTGAGTCTGGTCTGGTGGAACGGGATGCACGTCTGCGCAGTTTCATGCATGTTTTTGCTGGCTTGCCTCTGGAACCATTGCTGCAAAATGTGGGTCAACTGCCAAGCATAGAGCCAGTCGCTTTTGGAGCATTTGTGGCCAAATTAAATGGATGCGTCACGCAATTGGAACAATTTCCAGTCAAGGTGCATGATTTTCCAGCCGGCCCTGGGGGCAGATCCAATCAGAGTGCGCTGCGTTTCTTTAATACACATCAGTTGAAGGTGAGTAGTGAGAGACTATAATTTAGCAGTTATTATTTGATTTTATTCCTAATTTGTTTATTCTCTCGTCCGTTTAGTGTAATCTGCAACGCCATCCCCAGTGCAGTAATCTTCGTCAATGGAAAGGTGGCACTGTTAAAATTGATCCTCTAGCCATGGTTCAGGCCATTGAACGTTATTTGGTGGTCCGTGGCTATGGGGGAATTCGAGCTGATTCCGATGATGACAGTGAAGAAGATATGGACGACAATGTGGCCGCTGTGGTCATGACCCAGGCTGGTTTCAAGCACAAGTTGCAATTTCTGATAGGGGAACATGTGTTACCCTATAATATGACCGTCTATCAGGCCGTTAAACAATTCTCGCCTCTGGTCAATGAACAGCCGGAGACCGACAATGAATCGGAGACATTGCTGGGAAATCCTAGCATTTGGGCGCAACAACATACCATATACTATAGGCCAGTGGATGAGGAGTCAGGCGGAACTGCTGGTGGAGCTGCCACCTCAAGTACAAGCTCCTGCAGTAGCGGTGGGGCTCAACAACAGAAGCTATCTAATAATTGTAGTGGTGCCAGCTCTATATCTGGAGGAGGGGCAACCTCGTCGTCATGTTCATCGGGTGCGAGTGGCTCCACCTCCTCATCGTCATCGTCCACATCGAAGAAGGCCCACAAATCGAGCAGTAAATTTATGCGAAAGAAAACAGAACTCTGGCACGAGGGTATAGCTCCGAGTGTAATGTCAGCTCTCAAGCCATTCCTAAGCAGCACTTTGCCTGGAGATGTGGTAACCGTGCAAGACGCTTCTTTGGATGCATTGTGCATGCTCCGTGTTATACACGCTCTTAACCGACACTGGGAGCATCTGTATGGCTGTGTGGTCCGGCAAAATATTATTCCACAAGTGGAGTTCGTCCATCCTAAAATCACAGCCAAAGCAAATCGTCAATTGCAGGATCCTTTGGTCATTATGACAGGCAATTTGCCACAATGGTTACCCCAGATTGGCATGGCCTGTCCATTCCTTTTCCCCTTCGAGACGCGTCATTTGCTTTTCTATGCCACCAGTTTTGATCGGGATCGTGCTCTGCAACGTCTGTTGGACACCACACCGGATCTAAATGCTGCCGAGTCCTCGGAACGTGTGGCTCCGCGTCTCGATCGTCGCAAGCGGGCTATTTCTCGCGCTGAAATCTTAAAGCAAGCCGAGCACATTCTCCAAGACTTTGGCCATTCAAAGGCCTTGCTAGAGATTCAATATGAGAATGAGGTCGGCACCGGATTGGGACCAACTTTGGAGTTCTATGCTCTGGTTTCGGCCGAGCTACAGCGAACTGATTTGGGTCTGTGGAATGGCAGTGATAGCTATCGCCAGAACTCTGTTACCATAGTCGATGTGGTCAAGTCAAGTAGTGCGGTATTGCATATAGAAGATGCAGTAGAAGCGGCCACCATCGAGCAGGGAACAACTGTTGTAGTGAGCAGTACCACAACTACCACTTCATCTACAGCAACGACACAACATCATCTAACCCGCTCCACTAGTCGATCTCATGCCCTACGCAGTGGAGCTGGCGGCCAACAGCAGCATCAGTATGCGGAGCACAGCTCCTCCAGTGCTGGCTCTAATGAAAATGCTTTAAATATGATTATAGCACAGCAATTTAGTGATATGACTGCTCAGCAGCAGGGCGAAACTGCTCCGCCACTGCCGCCGCCGCTATCCAACCACAATCAGCACAATAACTCCTCAACTGAACCACCAAATCCCAGCAGCACAACAAATAATCTGGAGCAGAACAACACCACAGCAAATAATACGAATTCTACAACAGCCACAACAACAACGACCACCACCAGCTATGTACATGCAGCTCATGGCCTATTCCCGCTGCCATTGGGCAAATCTTCTAAGTTGCCACAAATGACCAAAGCAAAGGCCAAATTTAAATTTTTAGGCAAATTTATGGCCAAGGCTGTGATGGATAGTCGCATGGTGAGTTTGTTATCATCCTACAAAATTCAAAATACAAATATACAAATTTCGATTTCCTTTTTTCTCGTTTTCCAGGTGGATTTGCCCTTCTCGTTGCCGTTTTATCGCTGGCTAATTACCGAAGAGCATTCAATTGGCCTAGCCGATTTATCGCGTGTGGCACCTGAGGTACAAAATACACTGGTGCGATTGCAGGATGTGGTGCGCCAAAGGGAATATATTTTCACTGATCCCAATATTGATGCCATGGAGAAGACCGAAAAAGTGAGAGTTGACGACGAGACACCAAGACCAATTTCTAAATAATCATATTCTTCTTTGTTTCTAGATTGAGCAACTGGACTTGGATGGTTGTCCCATAGCCGATTTGGGTTTGGATTTCGTTCTGCCCGGTCATGCTAATATTGAGCTGTGCCGCGGTGGTCGTGATACTCCAGTGACTGTACATAATTTGCATCAGTATATCTCTTTGGTAACCTATTGGTTCCTCATCGAAGGCGTCCAGAAGCAATTTGAGGCGCTCCGTGAGGGTAAGTGGTGTCCTTGATCGCTATTTTCAATTTTAAGCAATTCATTAATTTTTCTTTTTTATGGCCAGGTTTCGATTCCGTCTTTCCCATACAACGACTACGCATGTTTTATCCTGAGGAGCTGGAGTGTGTATTTTGCGGCTCGGGTGAACAGCATCTGCGTTGGGATCTCAAAATGCTGCAGGACAGCTGCCGTACCGATCACGGTTTCCATCAGGAATCTCAGGCCATACAATATCTATACGATATACTCACCTCCTACAATCGCGATGAGCAGCGTGCATTCTTGCAGTTTGTGACAGGATCGCCACGTTTGCCGACAGGTGGTTTTAAATCCCTGACACCGCCTTTGACCATTGTACGTAAAACATTGGATGGCAATCAGAATCCCAATGATTATCTACCATCTGTGATGACCTGTGTCAACTATTTGAAGTTGCCGGACTACTCAAGTCGTGATGTGATGCGGCAGAAACTGAAAGTGGCTGCCAATGAGGGCAGCATGTCCTTCCATTTGTCCTAAACAATATGCCTACAACAACAAAAACTCACACACACATGCACACCAACGAAAGGAAGAGAACATAAGTTTTAAGAACAGAAGAAAAAAAACTGAAAAACCAAGCTAAGAAAGGAAATGAGCATACACTGAAATCATTTAATAATACTTTATATGTATTCATATATATATATATGAACAACTTATATATATATCTATATATATATATATATGAAAATAGGAGTAGCCTTTCCCACTCTTTCCCCTAGCCTATCTTCCTTACTCCCGCCCTCTCTCATCACTAACTATATATAGGAATAGCAGGAAGTAGAAATTTGAATTGAATTGAGCAGCAGCATATTTTACTTTATTTTGTTACCAGACCCTGGAAAATATCTTTTCTTTGCCTTTTCCTGCATTAATTGCCCCCTCACCCTCTTTTTGCGCACACACCCACACATGCGCGAGCGCTCAGGCAATATATATTTTTTATCAAGAAAAAGAAAAATGAAATGCATAGATGAAGAACAAGAAAACTAAGAAAAGGCAGGGCACCGTTTGCGAAATGTTATCCTTAAATAAATTGATTAGTAATTCGATAAAAACACGAAACAAAATATATATATATATCTTAAAAAAATCCAACAATAACTTTGTCATTTGGTAGTTTTATATTATTTCGTATTATAGTTCAATTACAATTTAGTTTGCTTCTTTTTTTATTAAGTTTTTTGTTGTTAACATTTGCATTAACATTTTTGCTGGCGTATTTCTCATTTAAATTTTAATTAATAATTCTAGACATAATGTTAATTGAAAAAAACAAACGCTTATTAGAATGAGAGAGCATACATATGAGAGAAGAATGATCTTATTAAACAGATGAAGCGAAACGGAAACAAACAAGAATGAATGGAAGAAAACTTTAACATATTTGCCCACCCTTGAAATTTATATTTTAAACAAAACGGAAACCCGATTACATACTATAAATATGCTATACATAAATTATACAAATATGATTTACATTTATATATATATATATATATATGTTTATATATATATATAAAAGTATAAAGCCTAGAAAGCAAAACATATACAAGACGATGGAGACGAAGAAAGCAGAAAGAAAGGAAGAAAGCCAAGCATAAAGGAAGGAAAAAGGAAGAAACGCTGTGTTAAATGGAAGACAAGCAAACGGGAATGAAAGAAAGAATGGAGGAAAGAAATTCATTTTGAAATAATTCAATTAAAGCATAAAAACCGAAATGTGTGGAGTTTAGTATTTAGAGTACATCTTATATGAGAACTATACATATATATATATATAAATATATTTAAAATGTACCATTCTATATTAACAAACAAAAACAGAAAACAAAACAGTAAAAGCTTATACATTTTGTGTTGTGTTTAACAGAAGCGCTAATAAATCTATAACTTAATAAATCTAATTGCAAAATCGATCTTACACCTATAAATAATATATAAATATAATTGAAGCAGAAACAGAAACTGAAACCTTTTGCAGTACTGATTACTGATTTGTGGTATACATAATACGCGTTTACAATTTACTATAACTTACCATATAAATATAATAATTATAATTATCTTAAACAATAGAAGATACATACACACACACACACTTAATCTACAGATTTTATTGTGGGTGGCTGATCAAGAGTTCTAAAGAAATGTTAGCAGTAAATTATTAAAATAACATTAATAACAAATACATGCATGCATATACATATAATACACCTACAACTGTGAGTATTGTGTGTGTGCATGTCTGTGTGGTCACCAAATTCACAAAGGGAAATTGCTCTATAATATAATATTATGAGACGACAAAAAAAAAAACCGAGAAACAAGCAAATAAAAATGAGAAACTATATAACAATTGTTTTTTTTCTCTTAAATTTCAGAAAACTGAGTTTAAATCAGTGGTAGTAAAACGCTCTCATGGCGTCGTCGTGCCTTCAGACTAAAGAAAATCGGAATTGCTATTCAAATCTGGAAAACTACAAAATTGTACACCCTTTTTTGAAATCGGTTGGGAATTGTCTTAAATACGGCGTTACCAAATCAGAGGTTGGACCAAAGTTTTACGATTGTTCAAAAACTTTTGAAAAATCCTTAACTTTGTGATGTTTAAACGTTTTGATAGCATTAAAAAATATGTAAAAATACTACATCAAAACTTTGGATAACGGAAAAAAATTATCCTAAATAAATGAAGTCTTAAGAAAATTAAAAGTTTTATTAATTATTCCAAAATTCTGTAAGAATAACTGAACTTTGCAATCCTCTAACTTGGCCAATTTTTGTCCGATTTCGTGTATTTTTTTGCTGCTGTTATAAGTATATATATATATATATATATATATACATATCTCTCTAGAAATATATATCTCTCTAGAAATATATATATCTCTCTAGAAATATATATATCTCTCTAGAAATATATATATCTCTCTAGAAATATATATATCTCTCTAGAAATATATATATCTCTCTAGAAATAGTATTCTGCTAATATTTCTCTCTAGAAATATATATATCTCTCTAGAAATATATATATATATCTCTCTAGAAATATATATATATATCTCTCTAGAAATATATATATATATCTCTCTAGAAATATATATATATATCTCTCTAGAAATATATATATATATCTCTCTAGAAATATATATATATATCTCTCTAGAAATATATATATATATCTCTCTAGAAATATATATATATATCTCTCTAGAAATATATATATATATCTCTCTAGAAATATATATATATATCTCTCTAGAAATATATATATATATCTCTCTAGAAATATATATATATATCTCTCTAGAAATATATATATATATCTCTCTAGAAATATATATATATATCTCTCTAGAAATATATATATATATCTCTCTAGAAATATATATATATATCTCTCTAGAAATATATATATATATCTCTCTAGAAATATATATATATATCTCTCTAGAAATATATATATATATCTCTCTAGAAATATATATATATATCTCTCTAGAAATATATATATATATCTCTCTAGAAATATATATATATATCTCTCTAGAAATATATATATATATCTCTCTAGAAATATATATATATATCTCTCTAGAAATATATATATATATCTCTCTAGAAATATATATATATATCTCTCTAGAAATATATATATATATCTCTCTAGAAATATATATATATATCTCTCTAGAAATATATATATATATCTCTCTAGAAATATATTGTATATTGATTTCGACTTACCGGTATGTCCAGAAGTGAGTTTCCAGCCACATTCCAGAGGTCCGATCCCGCCGACACCCGCGCACCAACTGACCTACCGCCCCCACATAGCTCCCCTTTTATACCCTGGAGACATGTTAATTACCAGTATTATGTTAAAACCCAGTATTATGTAGATAACCAGTATTCTGCTAATTACCTGTATTATGTTAAAACCCAGTATTGTGTAGATAACCAGTATTCTGCTAATTACCAGTATTATATTAATTACCCGTATTATGTTAGTAGCCAGTATTATGTTAATAGCCAGTATTATGTTAATTGCCAGTATTATGTTAATAAACAGTGATATGTTAAAAACAGTATTATACCAAATTTAACCATGTCCTACCTTTTTCACAAAACTTAAAAGGTACGGAAAATTTAAGTGATATTTTGTTAAACTTAACATGTCTCAGGGTTATCTGGTGCGATCGGACCTCTGGAATATGGCTGGAAACTCACTTCTGAACATTTAATGAAAATCCTGTTCGCATTTCAGCTAGGATAATATATGTATGTAAATAAACTTAGTCCAGTTTTTTCGAAATGTGATAAGAACAATTCAGTGTAACTATCTCTAAAATAACTCAAATTATTAATAGATGTCGCTGAGTAAAATCGTCTAAAATGTTGTAGACGTCGTCCTGACAACCATTAAACAATATTGAACTTAAGTATATTCGAAATCAATCTACGTTGCCATTGACAAAACAAAACGAAAGACTCAACTGAAATGTGCCTGATTTTGAAATAGATCCGATATAAAATAATAATAGACCCACTGATTAGACGTAGACAACTAAACAGTTTGAGTGAGCGGCCAAAATGAATACCACAGATGACATGAAAAGTGGTGGTGGGGCATCGTCCCTCAACGATTTCAAGATTCAGGCCATGGAGGCAATGGGTTGGAGTGTTAATGCCGATATACCCATGGCGAATGAAGAGAATCTGGCCATCCTCAAGGAGATGGTGGCCATGCGGGCCTTGAAATTTGATTTGCAGCAACAAATCAAGACCCTGGAGGAGCGTAACGTGGCAGTAGAGAGACACAAAAAGAATATTGATGCCACCGTGCAGCAGAATATAGTAAGCAGGATGTGAAGATCACGATAATAGAAACCATTTCAAAATATGTCCTTTTTTAGACCTTATACAACTCGTTAAAGGAGGATCTGGTAAAGGAGGCCCATAAAGTCCAATTGGTTATATTGGAACGCAATAAAATCAACGAGGATTTGCGCAAAAATCAAAAAGAATTGGAGAAATTTACCGAGCATGCTGAATTCACTCAACGTAGGCAGCAAATGATGATTCCAAAGAGTGGCATCTCCCAGTTAATTTCATTTATTTGCATCTTTTAGGTAAAATCCAACAGAATAAAAAGGAAATTGATGAGCTCACTTCCCGCATTAAGGCATCCAAGTCGACGCTACAGGAATGGACAGAGGCTATGGAAGATAACAATAAGGGGTATCAATTGATCGAAAAGTACTATCAAGATGATCAGCAGCGGGCCAGAGAATTGAATACACGTCGTCAACATCTTCAGGCCGAGATTGATAAGCGTCGCAAGAGAGTCGTTCAACTTTATGATGAGCAAAACACATTGGAGAAGAATCTAGAGCGCACTGCTTGCCTCTACAGAGCTGCCCACTTGGAGCGGCGACAAATGGTGGACACCTGGAAGCACGCTGTTAATCAAATGACCCAACGCGAACAGGATATTCAGTCCAGTGAGGAGACATTGGTCAAGTTGAACAAAGAGGCCTTGGAAATGGCTACGCAATATAAATTGTATGACAATCAACTGAACGAGGTGATCGACAATAATCGCCAGGTGGAGATTGCTATTGAGGCACTAAATGCCGAAACATCCGATATGAAGAACGAGATCCAAAGACTTATTGATGCCTCAATACTGAAGGATCATGAAATCGATACTTTGCGCAAAGAACTGGAGAATCTCTCCAATTCTGTGGCCTCGCAGCGCATGGAGAATCGAAAATTGTTGGGACAAAGGGACGAGAAGACCAAGGAGATTGAAAACTACTCGGCCATTATGGAACAGGTGGAGAGCCGCTTAGCATCTATGAAAAATAAGGCCCTGAATGCCGATCAACGTCTGCATATACTCGATGAAATGATGGAGAACGAGGAGGCAACGCTGGCCACTCTGGCCAAGGAGCAGGAACGCGTCAATGACATGTACTTCCGGGCTCAGCGCGAGTTGACCGAGCTGAAAGCCGAGGAGAAAACTCTGACCATGCAAAAGGAATCACTCGAATCGAATTTATCTTCGATGAAACGCAATCATCGTCAAATGTACACGGAACTGCAACGTCAAACTGAGATCCATTATCAAATAGCCTTCAAGTATCTGGAGGTTCAACGACGTTACGATCAAATGACTGGCACGACCATTGATCCCGAGGCGGAGGCGCGTAATCAGACAATTTTGGCCGGACTGGAGCAGCACTATGATAAATTGCAACGCCATATTGCGGCCACCGAGGCACAGAACAAGAAACTCAACTATAATATGAACAATATGGTAATTCAGTACAACAACGATGCCAAGGAGCTGGACTCGGTCAGATTCAAGATCAAGGAGGCTCAAGTCTATTGTGAGGGCACTGTAAAGAGATTGCGTACGAATCGTTTCGAGAATTCCGAACTAATTGTCGATCTCAGTATGATCAAGATGCGTTGCGATGATATGGAAATCGGCATCAATGGCTGTGAGCAGGGCACCTACGATTTGGAACAGCATCGTTTGGCCTTCGAGCGAGCCATCAAGGATCGTTTCGTGGAGCTGCGCAGTCAGGAGGAGATCTTACTATTGAAAAAAAAACATCTGGCAGAAGAATTGAGCACCTTGCGTGCCGATCTAGGTGAACGGAAGAAGCATATTGAAACAGTGCGTGCACGATTTGAGTTGACGTCACGTCTTCTGGGCACCAATGAGGATGGCACTGTCATCTCGACCGCCCAATTGAAGGTGGCCAATGCCCAGGAGCGACAAATGCTGGCTGACGAGGGTGATGCATTGAATAAGAAGGTCCTCAAAGCCGAGAAAGAGGTGGTGGCTCTCGAGAATACTCTCAGACAGTTTGACAATTCCAATGACAATTATCGGCAAACCTTCAAATCAGGCGAGAACACTTCAAAAGGTAAGTCAATACGTACATATAATATTTATGCAATTAATTCTACATGATTTCACATTATTTCACAGACCAAGATAATTCAGAGGAGAAGCTAAAGCAGTTGCAACTTGTCTACTGCAAGGACTTGGAGCTATTGAAAACTCTTCGTTGCAAGGCAAAGCAACATGAGAACAAAATGGATCAACTCAAACTCGAACAGGAGGAGGCGGTCAAACAGGTGGAGGCCGCCCGAGCTAAACGAGCCGAGAATGCAGAGAATTTGGAAAAACTACGCAAAGAACTGGAAGAACAGAATTCGAAAATTGAACGGGCCAATCGCGAAACGCGTAGCCTACTCAAAGACATCAAATCGCGACCCATAAGCGATGAATTATTGGCCAGATTCGAGCGGGATGTGAATCTGCAAGAGCTCGAGCAGCGCAACATGAAGGCACTCAATTTGCTGGCGGACATGGCCGCCACGGATGAGGATGGCCCAGAGATTATACACTATATGCTGCGTAAGGGTCTCAAGTTGCCGCAACACTTAAAAAAGACCCGCAGCTGTGTATCCTGGGCGTCCCAGTCGACATCATCGCAGGATAATGGCTCTTATATCAGCGTCACTGGAAAAGGTATGTTCCTCCACTCCATCCATTATCAAATTTAGAATTCATATTAGAACATTTTCTCGTTTGCAGGCTTCAGTGGTCGCTCCTCAGTATCGTCTCTCAGTTCAATCAAGGAGGACAGCTCCGTAGCATCGGCAAAGGTCAGCGTTGTCTCTCTCGATTTTCCAATGAAATAATTTTCCCACACAACTGTATTTTCCGAATTTTCGCTTTGTGTTAATTTTCTTTTATGGAATTATGTCAAATATATTGTATATCGATGTGGGGATACTAAATGGAGCATTCACGTGCCTGGTCCGCCGGATGGGAAACTGTTTACAAATTTCATCTAAACACAAAACACTAAAAATCACATAGGGAAAGAGAAAATCAAATTTAGAGAAGAGCAAGAGAAAGAGTTCGAAAGCAATAAAAATAGATCACAAGTAAAACAGCTGGCATACACTATGGATATAGATAAACATTTCAGACAGAGAAACAGTGTCTAGTAAATACCCTTTCCCGCTTTGAAAAGAGTTCTAAATTTAAATATATTCTTAATCGAACATGTCTAGATCTTTTAAGCAGTTTTTCTAGTACTTAATACCCCAAGTGTATTCAAAGTTAATAAAAATATTTGGATAGACAGATAGAACTTGTGTTTGATGTAGAAGATATAGTCTGGAGACTATAGGAATGTATATATATCGGACTATAATCAGACGCTTAGATCACATTCAGACCAATAAATATTATTACAAATTTAAGAGAATTTTTAAAAAATAATTGAATTAAAAATTAAAATATAATAACGACGCAATTTTCTATTTTTAAAAATATTAGATGACACCGACTCGTAGCTCCTTCTAAAGTTAGATTAATCCTATCCGCGCAATAAATGCATATTTTTATGTTACTTTTGAATTAAAATAGAATAGTTTTCCTTTTGGCCCAAATCGAGAACTAAAAAAAGAATGATGCTGTACTTTTGATGAAATCTTTTTGACAATATACAGATATAGTATAATAGTTCAGACTTCTTTCATCTGGTTACAAAGACAACACTAAAGGCCCACGAGTCGGCAAATATTTAAATAGTTATATATATATGTATGTAATAATATAGATGAGACATTTCCCCAAGTACTTGCCACTACACATTTCGAAATGATGTGGTCCAACGAAAGCTTCTGGGAGAGTGTAGAAGAGATGTACAGATGAATGGAAATTTTCGGCACTATTTTCGAATGAAAAACGCTTTTCCCTTACGCTTTGCGTTGAGGATTTTCATTATTTCGAATCGTTGCCAACAGTCGGATCGCATCGCATCTCGCCGAGCAGTGCATGGGATGGCCTGAACGTCGTGGACCTTATTTTCGTTTGGAAGTATTTTTAGAAAATAATTCTAAAAAGAAAAATTGTTTTATTTTTTTTTTGCGTGAGGCAATTGCCTAGGAATGAGCCCATCCTGAAGAACTTTTGTTCAGGAATTTTGAAAAGAAAAATACAATAACAAGATGTGTTCAACCACCACAGTGCTGTGTCCTCTGTGTGCTGTGCCCAGTTTTGGTAGCATTGATGCACTGCAGCAGCGTTTAATAAAGGCAGCCAATGGGCCATTGGCATGTCCGTTTCCCAATTGCAAGGAAATGTTCTTGGGATTGGATAAGTTGACAATACACTTGTTTACGCACACCAGTCTGATGGCGGAGAGCCCCACACCTGCTACTACCACTGCCGCCAAGCGTAGGGGTAAACGGGCGAAGGTTAAGCCTGTAGAGACGCCAGCAGCAACACCAGCACCACCAGTTCTTCCTATCCAGCCACCTGCTCCACCACCACCGCCAGCGAGTTGTGATATCTGTGAGTTTAGCTTTCGCAATAACGATCTGCGTGACATGCATTTCCGTTTGGTCCATGAGAATGGCGAGGAACAAGTGAAATTGGGCCAAGAGCAAGAGCCCTACAAGTGTCATCTGTGCGCCAAGACATTTCGCATGAAGGGTTCGCTGCGCGTTCACCTCAAAGTGGTCCATATGATGGGCATGCCCTGTTCTAGCACCAGCACGAGCATCTCTAGTTCTGGCCAAAAGCAAACGAATCCAAATCCCTCACCGAAGCTAAACATATGCGATCGCATACGCCACAAAGAGGCGGCAGCCAGTGGCAATTTAAGCTCAGCCAGCACCAGTTCCCAACCATATGCATTGAGTGGAGCCTTGTGTATGCTCCAACAGACGTCGGCGCCGCAGGCTTCTTTGCTTGCGCCCGATTCATCGCCAGATGGTGCTTTAGGTGGCGTCGTCACACCCAAAGTCTGGGAATGCGATGTCTGCACTAAATCCTTCACTACCAAGTATTTCCTGAAGAAACATAAGCGCCTCCACACTGGGGAGATGCCCTACACATGTGAGATTTGTGCACGCACCTTCACGTTCCAACAGTCGTACCACAAGCATTTGCTCTATCACAGCGAAGTCAAGCCTCATGTGTGTGCCGTCTGCGGAAGGGCCTTCAAGGAACTATCGACACTGCATAATCATCAAAGGATCCACAGTGGTGAGAAGCCCTTCAAATGCGAAGTCTGCGGTGAGTACTCTGGAGGAAATTACTCTTCAAGCTCTAAAATCGTTATCCTTCCACAGGCAAATGTTTCCGTCAACGTGTATCCTTCTTGGTTCATACCCGCATCCACACTGGAGTCATGCCATACAAATGTGAGCTCTGCCAGAAGACTTTTCGTTACAAGGTATCACAGCGTACCCACAAATGCCTCACGGATGCCGAGGCGCTGCAGCAACAGCCACTTCATCAACAGCTGCCACAACAGACACCCGAGCAATTGATCAAGGCATTTCTGGAGAACAACGAGTCGCAGCATTCACAGCAATCGTCGGCGAGTGCTGAGATAGCAGCGATCACAAGTGGAGCTCAAGAGGAAGCTTTACTCTCACAGACTATCGATGACATTGTGGTGGAGCAGTGCCAGAAATTGGGCATTTGTGGTTTGGAGCCACCATTACCACCGCCATCAGTGCCGGTGCCGGTGGCCCTGGATGCAGCCGGTTTGTCACAGTTCAATGGTGGCGGCAGCAGTTCACCCTTACAGCAATTGCAGAATTTACGCCTTTATTCGCCGCAGCAAGTGGAAATGCCCAGCTCGGGTTCGGATGGGGAGATTTTCGGACGTTTCATAATGGACGCCAGTTAAATTGGATTATCCTCCTTTTTTTATTATTGCTTATTGTAAATAAAGTTGTTTGAATGAAGTGTGTAAGTTATTCCTCGTCGGAGCCGCTGCCTGAACTGGAGCCAGAACCGCTTCCTGAACCACTGCGAGAGCGAGTGGGAGAACGTGAACCTGATCCAGAGCGCGACCCAGATGGAGAACGACTTCTAGACTTCGATTTGGGGCTGCGACTTCCTCCAGATTTGTGTGAACCAGCTGGAGTGTGTGAGCGGGATCTGGAACCGCCAGAGCCAGGCGAGCTGGAACGGCTGCCACTACCAGAACGAGATCGCGATCGAGACCGAGAGCCACTGCCGCTTCCACTGCGAGAACCGCTTCCACTTCCACTGCGTGAGCCACTGCGGCTGCGCGTGCGCGAGCGTGATTGACGCTCACGCGATCGTGATTGGCGGTCTCGAGATTGCTGGGCTGGTGAGTCTCCACCAGATGGTGGCTTAGGATCCGAAACCTCTTTGACTGCAGGCACATCAACGGCGGTCGGTGTCTTTTGTTGTTGTGCTTCCTCCTCCTCAGCTTCCATTTCGTCATCTTCAACGACTTCCTCTTCTTCATCCTCGCCAGGAACTTCCAATTGACGCTCACGATAGCGTTGCATGCGATGCTCCATTGCATCCAAGGGCCGATGTTTCACCACCTGGTGTATTTAATAAATGATGGTCACAGAATGGATTCCGTATACTGCTGAAGAGTCACTTACCAGCTTGGTATTGTTGGGTTGTTGTCCAATTTTGACGCGCCTCTTATTGAGACGGACACGCGTCTCCAACTCATTGTAGTAGAGACCATCTTGACGCATAACAAAGAAATAGTTCTCCTCATAACCCTTCGATGCCTTTGTCTTTACATTCCAGTTGTATTCGCGGGCAATCTTGAATTCATACTCCTCCTCATCCTTGTACAAGTCGCCGGCAACGAAATCGGCGCGACGTTTCTCTAGTGTCTGCTCTGTAGGTAGGAAATAGGCCACGAATTGCTCTCCGCTTTCGTCCATGACACCACGAATCATGGCCTGAGACATTTCTTCCAATTGAGCAACAACATTCTTGCCCATTGGAGCGGGATCGCTGTCGAATATGACCTGGGCACAAGGATATTTCCAATTTGTGAAATCTGGGAATATGGGCAAAACCTCCACGGGCACCACATTGGGTTTGGAGTAATGCTTGGTAATCTCCGATTTGGTGTCAACGAAAGTCTTTTCAATGGCCTTGATCTGGGCATCGCGATCCAAATAGAGCGTTTCCTCACGCAACGATTTCTTCACATTGTAACCGACCTTTGCCTCAATATTCTCAAGATTCTGAGGCTGGAAGCGTGTCTGCTCGGTGGATATATACTCGGACTTGCGCAACCACGACACAGTGCGGGAGTGCTGACGCGAGCGAACTGAATCCGTTGGTGTAAGAGTCTCCTCCTCGAGTAGCTTTTCATCAGCGGGATCCAACATGGACACAGAATCGGCCTGATACAATTCGCGATTAATAAGGTCCACTGTGACGCCCAGATCGTGTTCGGAGAGCACATCATACTTGAAGTTGCGTTCCAGCGAGGTGGGGTTGTATTGAACAAAACGATGGCTATCGAAGGGATATTGTAGGAACTTCAGATCGAAGGGTATATCCGGCAGACTGTTGCCATATTTAACGCGGCAAATTATTTCAGACCTGTCCGCAATAGAAGCAGATTCAACAAATAAATAAGAATATTAGTGCCAATGAGGTTGCTCTTTCTTACTTGCGTTCCGTTTGTCTTTGCGGCCGCTTATCGGCAGTATTGTTTAATATTGTAGGCGGCATCTTTTACTTTATTTTTTTTCATGTAATTTTAGTTATTTTTGCAATAAAAACAAGTGCATCGAGGTCCGACGAAAATTAGTGATGGCGATATCATCGATTACCGATGTCAGTGATGGCCGATATCGCTGATGACCGTCGATGACAGGCATCAGGGATGGCCGATATAAGTGATGGCCGATATCGCCGATGACCGGTATCGCCGATGACACGTATTAGGGATGGCCGATATCATCGATGACCGATATCAGTGATGGCCGATATGCCGATAAAAGGTATCAGGGATGCCCGATAGAATCGATTACCGAAATTAGTGATGGCCGATATACCGATGAAAGGTATCAGGGATGGCAGATATTATCGATTACCGATATTAGTGATGGCCGATACATCAATGACAGATACCAGTGATGGCCGATATAACCGATGACCGATATAATCGATGGCCGATATTAGTGATGGACGGTATCAGTGATGGCCGATATTAGTGATTTGTCATCGATAACTACTAGTTGGCCCTATCGCCCATCTATAGGATGGCGCCAATGACGTTAGCTATTTCGAATATTCAAATTATGAATTTGAATGGAAAGATTAAACAGTTACTTTTAGATTATTATTTCAAATAACTAAATAAAATGTAATAATGGGCCAATCAACCGTTTCGGGAGTTTTGGACAAATATGTATTGATAAGTATTTGCAAATCTTGTTGTTAGGCGAAACTTATTTTCTGTCAACAGTTTCCATTATCATAATCAATATTCAGAAATCTCACCGCAGCACATAATCATATGTGAAATGTAAATATGGCAAATTCCCAATGCAAATAAACAGCAAAAATGAAATTAATTTAATTAGCGGCCCAATTTTTTGTTTTGTTACTTGAAATATTGTCACCTGTTTTGTTGTGGCGTCACCTATTCGAGGGAAGCTGCGAATAATTTGCTTTAAGTTCAATAACAAGGTTAAAAGCGCGACTCAAGTCGAAGAGACGAAGCATCAACAGAAGCCCCACGATTTTTCATCTTCTTTGCTTTTCGATTATTTGCATTTGCCATTAACGCTTATTTATTTGCCGCAAAATAATTGTTATAAGAAATTAACATTGATTTGACAATTGATCTGGATGAAAGATATATGCCAAAATGTAATAAAGAAATCAATAAACAAGTATGCCAAAATGTAATAAAGAAATCAACAAAAATATGATAACAACGGTGTGTTGAATTTTGCCACCGAAGAACCATAGAATTGGGATGGAAAGGCTGGGGAAGTTCTTCAAAGTAATTAATTAATGTTAAATATGGAAAAGTTTAGATATTTCATGTAATAAACATATCATTTTGCGTTTTTCTCTTCACGTTTTCTTTACCACTCGTTAATTAGTTTTATTATTTTCGCATGCTGTATATTAATTGTTTTTATCAGTTCGTTTAATTACTTTTTCATTGTTTCCCGTTTGACTAGTTGATTGCTTTCTTTAAGTTTGCATTTTTCTTGTCTTTATTTCTGGTTCCCATTACCATCTTCCTTCCAAAACCGTATTTCGTTGATTATTTTCCATCCTTTTTCGTGTTTATCTGATTTGTTCAACGTTCCTTGATATTTGGATCATATAGATTAAATTGTTTGTTGGTCGTTCTCCCATTCTTTGACATTTTCTATTCTTTAATTCTTTTATCTAATATATGTCATGATGAATAAGTTAAAGTTCATTGTCTACGTCATGAAATTTGTTTTGTTTATCATAATTTTGCAAAATAAACGTGACACTTTCTGTACCGTGTACCCATAGAGTGAATGGGTATATTACACCAAATTCCAGAGGCTATAACCTCGAAGGACAATCACCTAATACTAAAGGATATTTTATAGGTGGCTGCAGGCATTAACAATTTCTTTTCTTTCTCTCTTTTGCAGCCATTGGTTATTAATCAGCAAGGATTACTTGCCAACTGATTAATCAATTCATCAAAATCATTTATTTTTTCAAGTTTTTTGTGATTTTTTTTGGCTAGCAACCTTATAAAAATTTAACCAACAGTGGTACATGGCAGGGTATCTTGTCGCCAAGCCATGGTTAAGCCATTTGTTTTTAATAAAAACTTAATTAAATCCATGTTAATTAATATATCACATGATGATTTAAGTTTCTGTTTCGTTTGTCACACAAAACGACGACAAAAAAAAAAAAGAAAGCCCCGTCCAAATGGAAAGAAACAAAAACGAACCAGTTAAAGGCAATCAATCAAAATTAGTTAAAATAACTAAACATAAGAAAAAAAACGATAATCAAAAAACCGCAAGACTTGCAAATTAATTGAGCATGCGCAGCGTGCGATGAAAATTCTCGTTATTCGACGAACTCGACCTACGTAGAACCGATTGCTAAGCGATCAAATTGCCAGAGTTGTTGATAATCTTGTCTAGATATCTGGAATCGATTCGCGTCGCGCGCTTGGTTCAGTTTGAGGAAAGGTTTTCATTTTGCAACAAGCACAAAAAACGTTGAGCAAATAAACGCGAGCTTTTTATTATTATTATTATTATATTTTATGTTCAGTTCACTCGGTGTTTTTTTTCGCACAGTTCTTTTTTGAATTCAGTGTTAAATTAACACACATATTTATTTAATATATTATACAAATTTTCGTACGCCAGTTGTCATCTGCGGATAGAGGTGTATGTGTGTGTGTGTGTGCGTGTGCCAATAAGTGTGTGTGTGTGTGTGGAAACTACTAGAGTTTGAGAGTTTTTTTGGCACTTTAAGTGAAGTGTGAAGAAAACAAGCGAAGGTCCACTGTGATCAGTATCCGTTTAATGTTCATTGTGAACGGTTGCCAAAATCAGCAAATTGTCCAGAAATCAATACAATTTAAAGGATATATTGAATCCTTATCGAGTGCTTAAAGTGTAAATTATGATCACAAGAATAGCAAATCAATTCTGATTGGATATCAGTGAGTGGTAAGTTAAAAGTGAAATGTTATTCATTTATTTAAAACAAGTGCTCCAGCAAAATAAAAATGTGTCAATCTTTAGAAAGACTTAAATCACATTTGATCCTTTGCCCACACAATCAATATTGAAGTTTGCTAACGGAAATAAATTATTATATTTTGGTTTTTCCTATTTGTCACTTGTGCATAATCGAATTTCCGAGAATTGTTAATTCTAAACGATTCCGATCATATTTAAATATAATTATAGTAGTGCTCTGGCGATTTAAATGCAGCCTAAAAAGGTTTCGCAACAAAGCGAAATAAGGAATTAAATTCGAATTGAAATAATAATTCTTGTGGTTTATGGTATTAATGGGAATTAAAGTGTGAGGCATTAGTTTTATACTAAGTATATATATGCAATGCATAGTAGAGGATAGACAAACATAGGTGTTAGATAAACCCTATAATTAATATTCGCTGGGAAATTACAGAGTTCAAATGAAAGAAGGCGGCGACATCGCCCGATTTGCACACGACCAGAACACAATTGATGAATAATTTATTGCAACTACAACTAATTTTCCCTCGTTAAATGAGGCTTGAATAAAAACGTGTTTGCACTAGAATATGCATAGTAAATACATATGCATATTGCAGTTGTTGGGGTCAGTAACTGGAGTGTGTTCATTGTGGGCGAAAGGGGAAACACAGCCAGTCGATGATCAATCGTTTTGAAGAAAAACCTTTTCGAAAATTATCAAGAAATAAAGTGCAAAGAAAGAAAAAATTCACACGTGATTGATTCAATTGTCACACTTGTGTATATATTAACTAGATTAATTGCCATTATAGTAGTTTTCAACTACGTCACAGATTCCCAGTAGCAGCCTGACTCATTTCTCAATTCACTTTGCCCGATCTAATTGGAATTTCTGATTTAATTTAAGAAAATTCCGCAAATTACATTTGTTTTTACTTCGTCCACTTAGACATTATTATGTTTAGCCTCAGATGTGGCTAGATATCTAACAGATATGCGAACATATTGTGTATGCATATGCAAAACACTTTTTTGCTTTCTTTTCAATTCTAATTAGCGAATGGCATAGAATTTAATTAAAATTATATTTTGCCAGTGGGAAATTTCTATGGCTGAATTTGCCAAGACACATGGGATAGCATAAAATTGTTAACAGATGCATGTATATAAGCATATAATACATATAAATATATATCTTAGTTAAGTCAACAATTACAGGGTATATTAAATGGCAAACACATCACATTTTTCATTTGTTTTTTCACATAGTAAATCGCTTAAAATTTGTAGAAATGTTTTTTATTTTATAATATATTTACTATTTTATAAGTAGATATACTTCCGATTATAATGCATATTTCTCTCACAAAAGCATAGAATTTACTATTTCCCATGCCCATTACTTTTGTTTATCCTTTTTTCCTTTGACGAGTCTATCTTATAATTCGAAATTATTTAATAATAGATGTAGAGATACTATAAATCCAGCATTAAATTAAGTAGTTAAAGCACTGAAAAATCATAGAAACTTCCGCAACTTTGACAAGTTCTTTGACAAACCGAAAGATGCTATCAAATCCACTTTTCCATTGATTTATCCCAACAAAAAATCAATAGAGATTTGATTTCATCAGTGATTTTGTTATTTATCTACCCATATAATAGATAATTGAAAGTACTTTGGGTTACCTGATCTGTGGGTGAATATGTCAAAAAAAAATGAAACAAATAAAATGTCAAATAATAACAAAAGGCAACACCAAAAAAAAAAATAAATAAATGTATATAAAAAAGAAGAACAGCAGCGAGGAGAGGAGAAAAGAAAAACACAAAACACTTAAGCAAACCAAACACGACGTAGGCCAAAGCCAAAAGATAGAAATAAAGAAAATAGTCAATTGTTGGCTGACAGGGCGTATGAGTGTTTTTTTTTTATTCTTTCCCTCGTTTCTTTTTTGTTGGCAGTGAAACATATGTATTTAGATAAGTACATAGATCTAGATGGGACATACGTAGAGGAGGAAGCGAAATGTGCAAAATTTGGGGGTGTTTACGGCAGGGGGTGGGGGCTTGATATATGTAACATATATACATAGCGTAATGAACTCTTTCACTCAACGACACTCATTCAACTTGAACTTGACTTTGCTCAATGGCAAGGGAAGTGCATTTCCCCAATTGAGTTGAATTTTGCACAATTCTTTTTTTTTTGAATGTTTCGACAAATGAGTCTGAACTATTATTAGATTATCATCAAGCATTTCGCACCGCAGCTTCTGGCTCTTCCTTTGTGGTGCCAAACCAAACGGAAATCGGGTGGTACATGTACCCACACCCAGCATCAGCACCCGCATCCCCACCCTCACCCGCACCCCTTTCCCCCAACCCATCGTCACTTGCTCATTGATCAGGCAACAAATTGTTGAACATATTTTTGTAGTACGACCACGGCCCTTGTCTCGACAACTTTGACGCAAAAAAATCAAAGAAAAGCAGACGCAGATCGCAAGAAGAAAAAAATCTCGATAATCATATTTAACAAATTAATTAATATCTTCTTACCAAGTTAATATAAAAATACGGCAAAAAGAAAGGAAAACAATTGCGAAAATACACAAGTTCATGTTCAGGTTGTTGCATACCATGTGATTATATAAGTAAAAAGTGCATTACACAACAGCAAAATGAGAATCAAGTATCTCAGTTCGAATTGTTCGTAATATAAAATGAGTTTCATACATCCCGATGTGAATTTAATGGCCACAAATGACCAGCAGCTCCACGAAATGGAAGGGCAGCGAGAGTTCGAAAAGATGCCCATGGAAGAGCTGCCCAAACAACAGCCAGAAAAAATGGAAATAAAAATTGTGATGCTGAAAATTCAGGTGATAAAAACTAGTGAAACTAATGAACCAAAATAACCGAATAAAGCGAGAAACTACTAACACAAAACAGAAGTTTTGTTTCCTGGAAAATAGTTGCATAGCAAACAGAAATCAATTTGTTATGATTTGTCCTTGTTAAATCTTAATTAACAAAAATCAATATAATTAATTAAAAGAAAAGTTTTTAGTTCTCAACATCTGGATGCTGGAGAAATTTAATCAAATGCAATTTGAATATTTAATTGACAGCAACAGCAAACAATTAGAGGGCAATGAATAATGTTGCTCATACGCCCGATACGCTGACGCTGGAGATGGAAGGGCAAATTGGAAAAATGAAGAAACACACAATTGCAAACTCATTAAATTTTTTTGGTTATAAAATGTTTACATTTGTTTTCCAAACAACAACAACAACAACAACGAAACAAAACTTTTTCTTATTGTTCTTGCACTGCCGTAACATGCGGCGTATGCGTAATCAAGAAAAGTAACAGCGACAGCAGCAAAAACAACAACAACAAATTTCTGTCTAATTTGTTTGCAGCGCGTGCCAAGCGGCAACTTTTTTTGCCCTGACAAAGATACACGTTTGAGAGCGTCTCCGCCTCCCTCCCGCCTCCATCAGCCCGCCCCTCAAAAAGTTGTTGATGTACAATTTATTAGCGCCCTTATTCGAACATTGACAGGGCGGCAACTGTCAAATTTGATTTGTAAATAAACGAATTAACAGTCTGGGCAAACAGATACAACGACAAATGTTTGTGACCTGCACGATAGCTTAAGTAGTCGAAAGCTATAGAATAGCATATTAATTGCCAAATAATTAAAAGGGCGGCAAATCGATTCACCTTTAAGACAAGCATTAACTAACTTGGCACAGAGCGTTTCCATTTCGAAATGATTTCTCATTAAATTTTTCCTAGTTAATATTCGCAGTTCAAAGATCAAAATCAAATGCATCTAATTGAGTTAGATTTGAATTTATAAGAATTCTCAATATTCGTAGTAAGCTATTAACTTTAATGTCACGCAAATCATATAATCTTTCATTCTATATCTCTCTCTCTCTCTTCCAATGCTCTTTAATTTTTATCATCTTTATTCATCAAATTGAAAGCGAACCCAGACAACATCTATTATAGAAAGTGCAATAAAGTTTACTAAATAACATAAAAAGAACAAATATTAGTAATAAATTATTAGCTTCGAATGTAAATAAATTCAAATCAATGATGTTTCTCTATTTAAAATGGAGATTTGAGTAGACCTGCGTCTTATTATAATGCCATCTCTTATAATTGTTCGTCTATATACATTTTATGATCTCAGTTCTTGTTTTTATTTTCCAGCAAAGTCCTTGAAAGTCTTTTACTGTTCTAACTTTTTTTTTGTGTCCCGAAACTATATTTAACTTAGCTTTTTGTTACCTCAATTTTATGACCTGATGAGTCTTTTCTCTTTTACTTGGGTAGACAATGGCCCGGCACGCAGTGGCACGTGCGTCAGCGGCTTTTGTTTATTATTACTAATAATTGTTATTGTGCGGTGTCCTTAAATGATTAGGCATTTGTTTATGCCATGTCAGTTAATACTAATTTGATTTTCATCAATTAACTGAATCAATCGGCATGGCTAATTTGTCAACAGTTAATTCTCTGCATCATAATCAACTACTGGAAGGACACATGGTTAGAAGTTGAAGTGAGTCCAGCTGATGGCCTAAGCGTTAACCTTCAGGGCAAAGGCATCAGGGACAGCATCAACGTAGGCAGAGAGTCGGGAGCAACAGCTGCTTTTGGCGAAAGCTTTAAAGTTCAGCTTCAGTATTAGCCCGGATATAGTTACGGATTGGCTTTCGTATATACTTGTTTCTATCTCCTCCTCGTAAGGAGAGAGGGAGGGCAGAGGCAAGTGCGTGGGCACGTGACCAGAGCAATTCGTGAATGAACTCCACTTGCCACAAAGCTTTCGTTGCTTTTGTTGCGCGTTTTCAGTTTCGTTTTCGGTTTCGTTTTCAGTTTCGTTTTCAGTGTCGTTCTAGCCAGAACTTCGTGAAAAACTGCAAGGAAAAACCGAAGTGTCTGGCTTGGAAAAGCTCTTTTTGTTAAGTTAGCTGTTGTTTCACTTCATTTTCGTCTATCTGCTGGTGTTTTTTTTTTTTTGTTGCTTTTGGTTTCGGCAAATCAGTTGCGCGTTGGGCAAACGCCAGCACAAGACGGAATCCATTTGCTAGCGCGGAAAAGTTTTCGTCTTATTTTTTTGTTTAATTCTTTTCGTTTCATTTCGTATGACAAAATTAACAACCAAACAATTTGGTCGTAAACAAAAAGTGATGGAGATTTTAAAGACGCGTCGACTACGTATACGTAATATTTTGTTAAATTTCGAGAAACATTTAAGAAGCATCATCGAGAGCGATCATTAACTTTAGTCAAAGTGTTGGCAAAGTGTGAAATGAATTTCAAATATAGATAGTAGTCGAGTGAAACATAAATATATATATAGTAATATAGTATATATTTTGAAGATATTAGCCTGCCAGAATTCTCAATCCGCATTCCTTTCACGCATTATGCTCACGGATAGCGGCGGCAACGGCATCGACGGCAATAATAGCAATCATGTTGGCAATGGTCATGGACTAACCCACAATCAGAACCATCAGAATTCAAGTGACAGTGCTTCCACTGGTGGTGCAGATGGTGGTGCTATTGGTGGTATTAACGAAAACTTGCCAACATGTAGTGATGAGACGCGAGTTGATAATGGAAATGCGAACGATATTAATGACGAAGATGATGATGAAGATGAGGATGATGAGGATGACGATGATGATGAGGATGACGATGATGAAACTACGGTACATATTGTATATGATATGCTTTGTATAAATTAGTGGCAGCACATGCATGCGTAATTTTATGTTTTTGGATAATTAGAAACTTTGCTGGCTAAAAGCGAAAGTAAATTGTGCGTGCCAACAGATAAGATTGAAATTGTGTGGTGGGTGGTTGCCCCCCTACCTCCCCATTTGGGTCGGCTCCTGTGGTGGTTTTAGCTGCTTGTCCCTCCCTAATTCAGAGAAGGTTTAACTTGAGTAATGAAGATTCGTTTCAGCGTTGTCAAAGGACACTTCTAAGAATGGAGTTGGCTTTTCTTTTCATTTAAAATATCAAAAAGTTTTGATTTCATCTGACACACACACACACTCACACACACACACACATATGTATACATATAATACTTTCTTTCTCATTAGAAGAAGCCAAAGACTTAATATGGCTGTTTGGTTTGTTTTTTCGGGAATTAATTAACAATTAATTGGTCATTAATTGGCATTCCGAGTGCCTTAAGTGAAACAAAGCTGGCTACAATTAGAGCGTATGATTGACACACAAAAGTTATAATTTAATTATGTCAACAGATTCACAGTATGAGAAGTTTTGTCTGTCCTGTAAGCGAAAAGGCCCAAAAGGGTATAAAACTAAGGCAAAAGCGAGTAATTTGTGACCTTTAACTGCAATTAGCACTTGAAGGATTTCAAAAAACATAAAACAAACCAATTTGACCAAAATCATCTTATAAGGGCTGATTGATGTTTTGATACTTTTGGAAAGTCTTGTTTTAATGTATATGAATCAGTATTACTGCGAAAAATAAAGCTAAAAATTTCTTCTACAATTTTTTTGTGCATTAATTGTTTAAATGGGCCAAATTTAAATAGAGTCGCTTGGTAATTGATTGAATACTCCAGCGATGCCTGCAAATATGTGTCTAAACTTCAAGCTAAAATTACCTGACCCAAAAGAAGAGTATATTAAAAATAAACCATTGTGTTAACGAGAAGAATAACCGAAATTTTGAAGGATAACTTCCTCAAAAGCTATAGAAACGGGATTTATATTTGCTTTTCTTCCAAAATGCACACCAAATAGTTAATTGATCCATAAAAGGATTAACTAAAGTTAAGAATTTTAAACCCATAATTATAATTGATTATAATCAATATAAACATAATTGACCACACAATTTTGTCTGTTTTGTCCCACGAAAGGATTCATCATTAGTAATTGCGGACTTTGATTTTGGGGCAATTGTGGTTTCATTTACAACTAATTTGGTTAAGATATTCACTGATTCTATTTTCCACTCAATTGTGCGGAATCTGACAAGCAAAGCAAAAACCTTTTCTCGTGGTCTACAAAATAATTCATCAAATCTATTCAATTATGCAGACAATCATTCACCAAGGAGTCAGAGCGTACATATATAATGTTTAGATAGATAGATACCTATGTATATATGTATATATTTCTATTCCTTTTGCCTTTTGCCCAGTCCTGTAAAGAACTTTTATGAGAGCTTTGGAACTTTGGTGCTAGCGTGCTGCTAAATGAGTCAAATGGCCGTTTAGTTTTCCTCTCCCAGCACAGGCCTGCTAAACACTGAACCCCATTGGAAAGCCAGGACGAGCAAAGGTTTCGCTTCTTCGGGATGTCCTTGTGTTTATTGTGTTGTTTACTTTGACTTTGCCAGCGATTCTTGAACTCACCGACAAAGGGTCAACATTAAATATCTTTTGGCTGACATCTAAGGATATTTGCCATTTTTGCTTACGTTTTCTCTTTCACAATATATGGATGGGATTTTGTTTTGTTTTCTTTTCCTTCCTTTTTTTTTTGTTGCGCAAATTTTTAATTAAAATTAGCCACAGATGACATCAGCGAGTACGTCGAAATTTGACTTTATAATTAACATGACAACTAACTAACTAAACACGTGCTGTTTAGTTAATTAAGTAAATTGCAAAGTCCTACAGAATCCGGTAACTCTCATAAGGGATAATTCCATGAGCACACGTGTTTAATTTCGAGCGAAGCGTATTGACTTGTTGTACAAAATCAAAAAAAAAAAAAAATATAAAGTATAAAAAAAAGGTGACAGAATTTTTTAGCATGCGCATGCGATAAATGCGAATATTTTCACACACACACACACACACACACTACACACACTCCCAAGATTATGCAAATTTTTGCTTTTCCCTTCGTTTTTTTTTTTTAAGTAGGTCGCATTCAGAGCAGAGTCCTATGCAAATTAGTAAATACAAAACACGCGCCTTGCTTGGGAATAAATAAAAAAGGATACCTACATCTCCATCTGCATATATATTTTAATATACGCATACATATATAAGTATGCCAAGCTGGGGATAACATTGATAAATTTGTCATTCCAAAGAGCTTATAAATCAAAAGTGACAGACGAAATAGTTTCTGTGACTTTTGAGTGGCAAATGGTCTACTTCTTGCAAGAAAATTACTTTGACTGCAAATTAAATGCATAACTAAAGCGAAGAGAATTCATTCCGTAATGGATCACAAATAAACTCGGCTTAAAAGTTACGAATTTTGATTTGTTTATGGAAATATTATTAGTCAGAAAGCAAACAAAGCATAATACTTTACTTTACCATTTCAAATCTCTAAAATCAGTAGTTAAAATTATAATTATTGTTATATTTGAAGTGTAGTTACATTTAATTTTATTGGAATAAATTTAAGTTGATAAACAATTTAATTTAATTTAATTTAATAAAGATTAAATTGGTTTTCTTATCATCAAACTGTTTCAGAACTTCAGTGTTCGTTTTAATAGATGCTGATTTAGGGGTCAAAAATTTCTGTATGTCTTATATTTGGCTTAGTCTAACTTTAGTCCCTATAGTCCCTAAATAATTTGACTTTTCACTCACATGAAAATCGAAAAATAAACCAACAAAAAAATGAATTCAAGTGGAAACTTTGTTAATAAACAAACTTTAACCTTTGAACTTGATATGCAAAACAGAAATCGCATCTTCAAGCACTACAACAAATTGCTCCCCACAAACAGCACGCAAAGCAGTCTCGAAAGGCAATCATGTTGATTTCCAATCCAATTTACTTAAACAGAAACCAGAGAGTCGCGTGTTCAGACAGTTTGCACCAACTCTTCTTGACCAAGTCAAAAGCAAAATTTCACTTGATGTCTGGACATCAGCTGATAAATGCTAATGAACTTCGCTTATAATAATTCTAAGGGAAACGAAAGGGAAATGTGCAATTGACAACAAAAGGAAATTGTCATTTATGAGAGAGAGAGAGAGACCAAAACTGGGAAAAGTTTTCGTTCATGCTGTTATTTTCTGAGAGATTTATATAAAAATTATACCCAAAAGAAAAGTATGTTGTAAAAGACAATAAGGGACCTCTGGCTCATGGTTAGAGGCCATAAAGATACGGCCCACAAATTACGTTTAACAAGCGAGAGAACACAGTGGTCAAGAAGTGAAAAAAAGGGAAACCCCCAAATGTTTTTTATTCCACCTTTTTAACCTTTGTAAATTATGGACAATTGATTTTTTCCATGAAAATTAAAAGGGGCAATTTACAGACAGACAGAGAGAGAGAGAGAGAGAGAGAAACCACCCAAAAGAATCTTCATTTAAGCCTTCCTTTGATAGGCCCACTGTGTTAAATTGGTTGCCCTTACGCCTCACCGCTCACACGCACACAAATCGGACCTATGAGTCCCTTCTGCCCACTATCTGCCCCTCTAGCCTGTCCTGTGTGGGTTCAGGAATTTGCCACTTTAAAGGGAAATGAAACAAACTGAAAAAAAAAATAATAAAAATGGCTAGCCAGCAAAAGTTATTTCTGCTTAGCCCAGGTCAAAGTTCGCAAAAGCGCAAAAGTTGCCCTCAACTTTTGTTGCTGAAAAGGTTTTTGAGCCCTCTTAATAAAAAATCATTTCACTTTCATTATTTATTAAAAAGCGATAAGGAGCTGGCAGCTTTTAATTGGTTTTTTCTTTTTTCCAAGAGTCGCCGCAGACCTTTTCGATTTGCATTTGTAGAGAGTGACAAAGTCTATTGAACCTGGGCCAAGGATACTCAAATTAGGCTAGACCACTCTGGATGGAAGGACACTCTGCTGGCTTTATGACAAACGTAGTTGGAAAATTTTCATTGCTCCGAAGGTCTTTTCAATTTAAAGCTAGTTAAAATCAAATGAAGGCATTCAAGCCATAAAACACACGCGCTCTCTTCTCTCTATGAAAATTATATAGCAAATTGTTCTTTTTCCTTTGGCATTTCCGTAATTCATCCCTCCCCCCCGTTCTCTTTATGCTCTAATCAGAGATGGCTTATGTTGGTTATTTGAAACTTTAATCACTGTGCAAGTTGAGACCCAAATGGGGAAAAATGGGGCAAAAACGGGTCGAGGATTATTTTCCTTTCCGTTCCAAACAGAAACTTCACAAATGGGAGAACATAAATTATGTATTGATTACAAGGACTGTCAAAAAAAAAATAAAAGGAACAACAATTTAAAAGTATAAAAACACAAAATTTTAACACAAATCTCTGGCAATGCCTTTGGGAAGCTTTCCCTCAAATGATGACAAATTTTCTTTTCAGTGACCTTTATATACATATATTTTCTTTTTACTCAAGTTCAGGCACAAAGAGATGCCTTTTAAATACCAGTAAATCCTTTTGAAAGCAACAGAAAGAATAAGAACAAAGGAGAGAGGGAGAGAGAGAGGGCAACAACAAAAGCTTCTCGGAAACCCCCATTAAGGAATTGTATACTTGGTGCAATTAAAGTAAAGCAACCGAAAAACGACAATATAAATGAAAATGCAAACAAACAGCAAACAAAAGGCAAGACAATTGTTTAAATAATGCCAAGGAAATGGACATGAGGGTGCATGAGGCGGCGGTGAGGGGAGGCAATTAAGCTTGTCAAGAGCTGTCCAAGCGGAAGTGACAATGCAATTGTTGCTTCAACTTTGTGGAAAGAGCATTACATTTCAATTGAGATAACGACCCTTGATATGTTTGTATACAAATACATATAAATATATGTATGTATACACTTTACATTCTTATATAGTGTTTGTGCATCGGGTCTGATCTGCTGGCAATATTGTCGCTGTCGTCGGCTAATTGAAATTATGTGTCATAAAAATTTTATAGCATACATTTCAGCTGCGCTGGGCAATTTTTCGTGACAAGAAGAACAACAACAAAAAAAAAAAAACAGACTGGAAAACGAGAGAAAAAAAAACGTCCGTTTATCATCAGATGGCAAAAGATGCTAAGATGATGGATAAACAGGGATTATGTATAAAAAAAAAGAAAAACACACACAATTTATTTCAAAATAATTGAAATTTAGGAGACCAACAAAACATGGAAAGTGATAACTTAAGCTACTTTGCAATTGTTTTGTTTTTGCCAATGAAGTTGGTAGAATATTAAAAAAACCTTTCAAAATTAATACTAGTATTCCTAAATTATGTCAAGGATATTTTTCTCTGCACTATAAAACCAAAGTTAAGTTAGTATGCCACAAAAAAAAAAATTCATTTTGATTCTATTTTCATTACTAATAATTAATCAACATAACATTAGTTATCAAGGATTTCTTTGAAATAATCTTAGATTTTCTACGAAATCTTCTAGCATGATGCTTCTCAAGTTGTTATCCTAAAAGATCTTTAATAATTTATTAACAAAATAAGCACTTTAGTTATATAAGTAAATATTTAACCTACACCATTAAGGATTTCTTTTTTAAAAATCTTGAATTCTTGAAGAAATCTTCTAGCAAGTTGTTATCCTATATTAAACACATTTTCTTTGCAATAATGTTAAAGCAGCTAAATTTGTATACATATTCAAAATAAATCCAATTTTCGCCAATTTAAGTACATGGGCAACAGCAACAACAAAAACATTTGTCAGTAGCAACAACAATAACTAAATTGAAGCCATCAAGTCATGAATTTGGCTTTTTACGCAACGCGAGTGGCATCTTTATGATTTTATATTAAGCGATAAGCTGACAAAGTCGCCCCGACACTTCAGATGGAGATAATTCAGTTTTCTGGTCCACTTATTGATTATGTTTTGCAAATAATTGAATTTGTGTCTGTGTGTGTGGGTGTGTGTGTGTGTGTCAGCAATTATGCTGTCCATGTGACTGAATATGTTTTATGATGCGGCGGCGGCCATCGATGACCACCGCATGCGATTAAATGATTGCGGCAGCATCAAGCATAACCTATCAGCAGCAAGGTCAACCACTATATATATATAGTGAATTTTGTGGCATTTATGTTTATTGCCATTCCCCTTCCGCAGATCCTTTCTACGTGTTTGTTTGTTTCATAAGCCGCTTAGCCGCAGTCCTGAAATGAAGCCCATGAGGCCGCCCTGCCATTTATTTGGCTTGTTGTTGGTCAAATGACTTACTAAAACTTTTGTCCGATGCGTTACAGTGGTTATCTCTGAACAGATCTATTTATTCTAGCTATAACTAATATGAAAATTTATTTATTTATTTAAAAAGTTAACAAATTAAATCGATAAGCTTCACAGAATCATTTCTAAAATCAGTCTTCACTTACTTTCGCATTAAAGAAAAGCCATAACTAATATAATTATACTGCCAACAGTCAAATTTAGTCAAAAAGACTAAGTTAAGTTAGTCCAATTAAGTTAAAGCAAAATCACATTTCTTATTTCCGTTTTTGCCAGTTTTGAACCACTGTACCCTTATTTATTGGCTAAGGTCGGGCAATGGGTACATTTTATGCGTTTCGTTCGTGACATAAAACACCAAAGCAGATTTTTGCAATTGGCTGACATTTCGATGCGTCTGACAAAATATATCTAAATACATATGGGAAAAAATTGCAAAAGGAATAAAGGAATTTGTGAACAAATTTAAGGCGGCTTTTTGTGAGTGAAATTTGTTTAGATTTGTCGTCTCGTTCTAATTGAATATGCAAATGCCAATGCCGCGAGTGTTTGTTCGTTTGCTAGAAATGATTTATTTTGCGGCTTATTCGAAGAAATCACACCCACTCAGATATATGCGTGTGTGTGTGTGTGTCTTAGCAATTGAAATGTTTTTTTTTCTCTCAAGAAACAGGATGAGGATGAGCATGAGAAGGAAAAGGAAGCGTATAAACTGGAGGGAGACGTATGTAGAGCATTTGATGAATGTAAAAACCTTTCACAATTTCAAGCCTCTTATGTTACACATGGTCTTTGGTGGGTTTTCTTTGCCTTTTTATAGGCTTTTTTTGTTTGCTTTGATTGCCTTGACAAAAAATTGCAAAATGTCAGCATCAATTGTAGGCAAAAAGATAAGCTCTTCCTGCCTAACCGAGGGCAAAAGGGATAACAACTCTTGACAGACGCGATTTAAAGTATTTTTCAACCTATTTTATTCACACACACAAATATTGATTGGCAGAGCCGAGTAGACGCAGCTGTTGGGAAAGTGTTTCTAAATTAAATTTTATATCTCTGACACAGTGTATGCATATTAAAAGTTGATTGAATAACCATTAAGGCACACATACATACATATTAAATAGAAGAATCAAGTTGCTTTAAGTATATTCTTCCATTCATAGTTATTATTCACGCCCACACACACACTCGCATCAGCTGGAAACGGGCCATATATTAAGTATACGCCATGCTGTGCCAAATTGTTTAGACAGTTCAGACGCATGTTTATGACTTCGACATTGGTATCGAGTACACACACAGACACACACACACACACTAATATTTGCCATATCATTGCATAACACGTGCCACAGACTCTTATTCAAAACAGACATCAATCTCGTTTCTCTTATTTTCCTTGCTATTGACTCATTTGCAAAGGTTTTTTGGAAAACAAAAACTAAAACAAGAAAGTTCAAGTACTTTTTTGAGGGTCAAACTTTTGACAAAACTAATCAAATATTTATGCTCTACATTATTTTGTCTGGCTCAATGTCTAGTCACGATATCTTGTTAGGCTATTTAATCGAAACTTGTGGCAACAGTTGGTAAGCCAAATATTAGTTCTAGGCCTCATTTCATAAGATTGGTAAAAGAAAGCAGTAGAAAATTAATTAAATTTAATGAATAATAAGATATTTTTCATCTTTAATAACTTGAAATGATTAGGAATATGCTTTAAAGTTTCTCTCTAAAATGTTTCACTCAAAAGAGAGAGAGAAGAAAGTTTTTCTTTGGCCTTAGGCATATGTAGTATATCCCATTTGAAGGATATCTTTTCAACTCTTTTGCTTAACTGATTGAGTGATGAGTTTCCTAATCCATTATTTCACAAGGTAATAAATCAAATGATATTCAAGAACATTTTTATGAGCAGCTTCTTAAATGATGATTGTACTTTTCGATGTGCAAACAACATGAACATTTGGGTTGAGAGCTAAAACAAAAAAGACAACAACTAAACGAAGGGCGGGGCGTAGGTGGGGCGGGTAGTGCATGAGGTTAAGATTCTGACATCCATCTAGCTACATCTTATAACATTTTAGCTGACATAAAACAGAGAATCAACAGAAACAACACTTTCTTGGCCCCATTGTTCCAATTAACTTGTTGTTGTTCTTGTCAACGCTTCATATTTGATGGGCCAACACAAAAGGAAAAGCTAAGGGGGAGAAAAAACACATTTGGGCCAGGTGAAAGTTGGCCTAGAGTCTGCGTAAGTGTGTGAGTCTGTGTGTATCCTTATTGTTGTTACCTTGGAGAGTAAAGCTCATTGTTAGGACACAATAATTAATTAATCCACTGGATAAAAGAATAACCAATTGTTATCCAACAACAAGGCGAGAAAAGTTAAAGAGGAAAAAAAACCAATTTGCTTATTCAAGTGAAAAGTTTTCATTTGAAATTGAATTGAAAATTTTCAATAAACTGCCATCCCTCTCTCCCTCCTCTCTCCCAGGCAGCACAACAAATTCGATTCAGAGAACAAATCTTTTCGTAAATAAGAGAAAACTGCGCCTTACAACCGAGTTTTTAATAACGCGTAAAGCCCAAAAAATCCAGCCATAAATTATTCATAAGCCTGACTGGCAGCCATCCTACCAGCCTTTCGCATGACTGAGGCCCAATGTCAATGGCTTCTCCTGGTTCTGGTTCTGCCTGTTGACTGATTGGTAAAAAAAAACGTTGCAAGAGGGAGTCATTTCTTAAAGTCTCTGTGGCAATTCTTATTATTTAAGTAATCAAGCATTTTTCATAGCTATTTCCTAATTTGCTTAGATTATATATCAGGAAATTACGTTTATTTCCGTTTTGTTCCTTAAGGGAATTCAGAGTTTCTAGCTATTGAGACTTTAATAGAGTCCCCCCCTGTTTTCTGTGCGGTTCCCCAGGGGAAATTGAGAAGCCTCTTAATATTTTCATTTACTTATTTATTGCTAGGCCATAATTCAATTCAAAACAAATTATTATTGTTTCTCAGGAAAAACCAAGAGAGAGAGAGAGAGAAAAATAACACTTAGTCACACATGTCGATCTCAATGGCAAGTCCATTGTGCAGGATAAACAGGCATATAGAAATGTGTAAACAATACCCAAAAAACACAATAGAGGCACACGAAAAGCAAAAGGGAGAGTGGCAAGAATACTTTTATGCATCACTGCGTAAAAGCTAAAAGAAAAGATGAAAAAGAAATGAGAAATAGATCGTATTGACTTCCAACAAAATCTTTAAATTTAGAACTCATTCACAAAGTGTTAACTACATACAAGGTTGTCTAATCCTTTTCACATCAGCCTTGGCAATTAACACAAGTTTTGTTTGATGTGAGAAGTTTACTTATCGCACAATAGAAAAAAAACGTAACTTTTGTTAATATTTAAAGTAGATTGTAAAGCTTAAAAGGGCTAAAAACAGTTTAGTTAATTAATTTCTTTTGTATATCAATCCGAAAGGCAAATGTTAAGACAGTAGAAACATTTGCTGCATCTTCTAAGCCCGTTGAAATCTATTTAGCATACAAAGGAAGGCGTGTCAGTTAAATGGACACGTGTTTGTGGTTTTTCTCGGACCTGCTAATGACATTTGTGACAAGTTAACCGTGCACTTTGCCTTGGTAATTAAAAAAAACATGGGGCGTATGAGTAATTTTCATATTACACAAAACCCAATTGGAAGTTTAATGAACCAACCAATTGTTGGTCGCGTGACCATAAAATAGGAACTTACATATTATTTGTTCGTTTATTTTTATTCTTTTTGCTTTTTTCGAGTTCGGCAAGTAACAGACAATGGCAAATCAGCATTAACCTTCACCAACAAAGCAAAAACAAGGCAAGAAAAAAAGTTTATTTACACAAGTGCTGGGTATTGTCAACAACATTTAATTGACGCCATAAAAATAGACGAAACCGAAATAAGGGAGCTCGAAAAAGAAGAAGAGACGAATGCATAAACCATTGAGAGTGAGAAGGTTACATTTATAATAGTCCCCAAACCATTTCAATATTTAAAATTCTGCATAAAAAGCCTCCACACACACATATCGGCAGGGGATATAATATATATATTGTATTTATATAGCCACATTAACATGACAACCTTACCTTTGTTTTTGTGGCTTACCAAAGAAGGGAAAACAACACTGACACACACACACACACACACACAGGGAAACTTTAATGACAGTGGAACTAAAAACATAAAAAAAAGAAAGCGAGGGAGAAACAAATGAACGAAGAACACAGCCCCAAAAACAATTGCGAACAATTGTTGCCACTGAAAGTGAAAGGAAGCACAAAGACGAGAGGGGGAGGTGGTGGATCGGTGGTTGGTTGCTGTTCGTGGGGGTGACTTAGTTTAGAGGCTCTGGCCTCTTCTTGCTTCAAGGACGTTTGTCAACCCAAAAAACAAACAGAAGAAAAAAATACCACAAACAAATTTCCAATAGAAACGCAAAGAGAAGAACAAAACAAAAATGGGAAGAGCTGAAAGTAAGCGTGGAAAATGGAAATTTTCAAGAACCAAACAAGAGATGCGAGTGCGTGGGAAATACGATAATGTTTGCAGTACTTTAGTGCGACAAAAGTAACATTCAAAACAGATGACTAACAATTGTTAACTACTGTTAACTGATGTGCCTCATTATTTAAAATATTTGTATTCTCATATTAGTAGACAGAACTTTATATACGATTGCATAAATTATGGTGATACTTTTCTATACCGAGAATTAGTTGTATGACCATTGCCAATTTAAATATTAAACTTTAGTAAAGTTTTTAAAATTTGTTTAGATTATCCTAATAAACCCCAACTTTGCAAGGCTGTAACTCAGCCAATTTTAAAACGATTTAAAAAAGGAATGTCGTTATTTAATTCTAAAGATTCAAATTTTTTGTTGCCATTTAAATATCAAACACTAATTTTCGATCCAATTTTCGTTAATATTTTGTAATGTAACCATCATGAAAATTGAAAAAAAGTAGTTGAAAATTATTTTTCCAACTTTCTAAGGTTTTGATTGCATTTAAAAATATGGAAAGTGACAATGAATTTCATATATAACTCTTTGAAATCGGCAGAAAAATGGCTTAGTAAGAGCCTAGCAAAGTTGAGCGTTTTGACCAAAAATTATCCAAAAAATTCCATAAAAATTATTTGAAGTTTTCACAAATCCTCAACTTTGCTTGCCTCTAACTCTGATGATTTTTGGCGGACTTTAAAAAGCCATGTCTTTACTTTTTCGCAAAGATCTGAACTTTTAAATGGCTTTAAAAGCTGGAAAACCAATTTTCACCTATTTTTCTCATATTTTCCATCGTGAAAATGTTCAAAACCGAGCCATAAATTTAAATTTCCAGCTTTTCAATTTTCGGAACCGCAATAACCAATATAAAAATTAGAAATAAAATTGAGATGCTAATTCTTCGCATGGACAAGAAATTGAAAGATGAGTATTTTGGCATTTTCTTTCACTTCTTAATTCAATTTTCTGAAGCCACTCGAAATTCAACTGAATCTTGTTTATATTTTCCGATATTAGATACAAAATGTGTGGTAGAATTTGATATGATACGAGATTGACTCTGTTTTGACCCACAATCAGAAGGACTTTGTTTCGTAATCTCTTTCTCTCACTCTGCAAATATTTCTCGCTGTGTTTCTCTCATGTTTTCATTATATACACCTGTCAGTGCTTGGTGGTTTACCTTTGACTGCATAATTTATTAGAGGTATATATAATTTTTACCTTTTTGTCGCATCAGCAGCAACATAATCTGCGTGCGAAAAGGTAATTAAGTTCTGTCTCTTTTTTTTACGGTTGATTAAATGGTCATCAGGAGGGGCATTAAAAAGGTGAACACCAAATAAATGAATTTTTTTTGCTTTGGTTTGGTTTAAGTACAACGAGACGTATGCGTAATGTCTGTGCGTTTGCGTGTGAATGGGCGTATTAACCATATGGCAGATTATACGGTAAAAGGGTATTCAATATTAAGCAGCAAAGTGATTCAACTGCAGCAAGGACGAAAAGTCATGAGCATAAAAGGCATTTGTACTTTTCAATGAAGAAGGATAATCCACACACACACGCACACACACACACACACACACACACAAGTTGCTATGAAAAAGTAGTTTGCTCTTTTCCCTGTAGTAGGACATTGGCTATAAATAGCACTTGGCTTGGCAAAATGTTAGTCAATGCAATTTATGTTCATTATTTTGATATTCGAGGGCAACTGCATTCATTTAACACATATGTGCAAAATCCCATAGCCCGAGGATGACTACGATAACGTAGATAAAGATGATGATGATGATGATGATGATGATGAAAATGCACTTGGCCCGACTTGAGTTGGCGCGCTTCAAGAGCACTTGGCCATAATCAGGAGCACTTGCCTTTGTCTGTGTGTGTCTAGAAGTGGGTTTTGGGTGGGTGTGAGCGAAGGTCTGGCCATTGCCAGGTCAATGGGCTGCCATTGAGTGTCTGAAGCACAGAAGCACATTCAATATTAAAAAAAAAAAAACTTCACCTGTAATATGTATCTGCATAGATTGCGATTTCTAATTAACATTTTGTTCATTTTGTTCTTGCCCACTTACAGGCTGAGTCACCTTTATTGCCCGTAAAGGAAGACGACCCAAAGAACCACAATTTCAACTCCAATTCACACATATCAGGAGTGAACAGCACTGGGCACTATACGCCACTTGCCTCTCTTGCCCTCTTGACGCCCACATCCACGCCCAAAAAGTGCAATCGCAGCAACTCTCTGACCAACTGTTTGCCAGTTCACCTCTCTCAGCCAACGCCCACGCTCGATCTACTCAATAATAATAATAACAACAACCAGGACAAAGGAGATTTCTATGCACCATTGGCCAGAAGTTCGGCTAGTAGTCCACACGATCACAACGAGAAGGAGAACCACGAGCACAAGTACAAACAATATCCCAACGACACCTTCGCACAACTCGAGGGCCCGGCCCCGAAACCAAATAATAAAATGCAAACCAAAGTGGATGCAGTGGGTCGCATCACTGGCCCATGGGGTAAATGGCAGCTGAGGACTGTTCTCTTGATCTTCCTCTGCAAGATACCCTCATCATGGTTCATGGCTTGCATAATATTCACGGCACCAGCTCCGCGTCATGGGGAATTCTTTTGCAAGCCCCCCCAAGCTATGGGCGCACAGAATCAAACGCAATGGATAAAGGTCTCGCATCCGCAGAAGGAGGAACGTGAGGATCAGGAGTTTAGCATTGATTTCTGCAACATCTACGAGGATGCCCAGGAGCATGCGCATCACTACTACAATTATGAGAATAGCGCCCAGGAGCCGAAAGTGTGGGAAAAGCCATTGGCTCGCAACTCCAATGTCATTCCCTGCACAGAGTTCCAGCACGAGGCCAGCTACCATTCGGTGGTGACCCAATACGATTTGGTATGCTCACGTGATATCCTGGTATCGGTGACGCAGTTCTTCCATTTGTTTGGTGTCCTCACGGGTGGCATATTGGCCAATCAGCTCTTGAAATAGTAAGTGGAGACCTCGACTCCTGATTAAATGGGATTAACATCTTCATCTCTCTTACAGCTTTAGTCCACGCAATGTCATGCTCTTTGGCATGATCACCCAAATCTTTTGCGGCAATCTAACTGGCCATGTGGCATCCTATGAACTACATGTGTTCTTCCGTTGCCTCTCAGCCGTATGCTGTGCCCAGATGTATACCGCAGGCGGAATGATCAGTGAGTTCCCCAGATTCCGAACATAAATTTATGGAGATTGATTTGATATCTTCTTCTTTCCAGTGGCCGACATAACAGGTGGCAAGTATCGCACCTGTGTCTCAACACTATTCGAGCAATTCTGGTCAATTGGTGTAATGATGTTGCCGGGCGTGGCAAGTTTCTGGTCCAGTTGGTCGCATCTTTATATGGCCATTTCTTGGCCCACTGTGATTCTCATCTATCTATGGCAGTAAGCAAGCGAAAATCATTTGGAATTAAGTGAATTCCTATTGATAATTTCCTTTCCTTTCTCTTTTAGATGGATTCCCGATTCACCACGCTGGATGATTGCCCGCGGTCGTGTACAAGAGGCCAAGAAGATTCTGCTGCAGTGCGCCGAAATGAATGGCACACGTTTTAGCCTGCCACATGATATTGATCAGCAATTGGAGCTGCAAGCTCAAACGGCCATGGATGCGCCACCACCGAGTGGTTGGTGGTCCATGTGGAAGGGTGAGAAGGCCATACGGCATATCATCTGTGTCCATTTGGCCTGGTCACTATACATTGTGGTCTACTACGGCATGTTGCTCAATATACGATCCTTTAGTCGCGAACACTTGTATATCAATACGTTTGTGGCCGGATTCAGTGAGATGATGGGCACGTTTTTCGGTCTATTCCTGATAATGAAGACCACCAGGAAGTGGCTATGGACGGGATTGTTTAATATAGTTGCCGGTTGCATTGCTTATTGCGGCTGGTTGGTACCGAAACCCGGTGAAATTCCCATCGACGCCAATGTGGCCCTCTTAATGTGCTCCGCCATGGTATCGAAAATGGCCATTTCCACCACTCTCTCCATATTGACTACATGCACCGTGGAATTGGTTAGCGATGACAAAAAGAAGATCACTTCATTCTCGACAATCTGTTGGGCACGCTTTTGGCTACTGGGTGCCCCATTTATTGGGTCCACGGTTGTTTTGGGCCAACTAATACCGCAAACGGCTTTCGCTTCTTTGGCGATATGGGGCGGCATTTGTACGGCTCTCATCAGCAGTCCACGCACACATCCCATCTCCAAGCCAGCCTCCGGCTCACCGCAAACGGGAGCAACTACACAGGGTGCCCAGAATATGGCATCGCAATTCACCATTATCGAGGGCATGGACAACAAGGGATATGCCCCCAGCACGAATCCAATTATTTCTAGTAATGCTATTCGAAAACTGACTACACCACAATCGAATCTACCTCCTCAACTAATGCCCGGCATTTGGACGACCAAAATACACGAGGATAGCCCACCAATGTGATAACGGAAAGGAAAGAAAATTGAGATAATACCATCGGATTGAGGTTTGATATGCCAGTTACACAATGGTGGTAGCCCAATCTATTGAACGTGTGCTAACTGCAGTCTACAAATTTGATAAACTTTATAAAAACTAAGCTATTAACTTTTTCAAGACAAACAAATAAGAAAAGCAAATCTAATTATACTTAACCTTTCGATTGCTCAAGAAGGTAATGAGAAACAAAAAACACACACAATTGCAGACTAGGCAAAATGAGAATGTTGTACTTATAATGAAGTAGAAGTCAGCCAATAATCGTATATTTTCCTTTAAGCATAATCATAATATTCAAATTTAGTTGATAAATGCTCTCGGGGTAAGGCTTTAAGTAGCACTAGTTGGAACCTTCAGCGCAGCCATACAAAAAAAAAAAAAAATGAATAAGTAGTCTCTTAAGTTAGTCATTCGAAAATGTGGAGCAGATCCAGTATTAGTCATATAAATACTGATAAGTATGCTTCCTGCTATTGTTAATCCTTTTAAAGGCTCCTTTATCCCAGAAAAAAAAAAACCACAAGACCCGAAATCCTATCACTAATTGTTAAATCATCAATCGTTAACTTTTAATCCTAATCCACCCTCTCCACGCCCGAAAAACTGTTCCATATATTGTGTAGTGATTGTGTTGTAAACACCGGGAGAGAATTACTTGAAAAAGACATCATATATAAGTAGTTACACTTATTCATAATTTTGTGCTATTATTAAAAACAATTTTGAATTAATTCGTATAATAGTTAAACAATAATTTTTAGATCATATATATCTATATATATATTACAATTACTTTATTACCATTATGTATTATCAATTAGTAGTTTTCAATTCTAATTCTATATACAGACATACACATATATATATATATACATATATTTTAATAGTGAAATGCGCTTAGAAACTCGTTGAATGTTACCTAAATGAAATGAAATGTTATGCGTGGCAAGAGCAATATTTTTTTAATAAAATTCATCCCATAAAAACAAATACAAACTGAATTTTGAATTTTCAAATATAACGGACAAGCTATCACGCAGCCCTGACAACAACTGTGCTCGCAAATGATGCTGTGATATTTTTTCGGAATACAACACTGAATCGATTTTTGTGACGCTGTCTTTATGGCAATCGAAATTTTTGCCGTCACTAGCGAAAATACAAAGAAATTGCGCGGGACTGCTACGAAAATTGTGTTGCAAATAAATCGCAAAAACAAGGGATATTATTAAATAAAGAAACTGTTACAAAAGCAATTGTCAAACGTGTTTTACTTTGTTCAACGTTGTGATTTGTTATTTATGTGATGGAATTTCAGAAATCAATCTCAGAAGCCAGCCGCGGTGTACTCAAGGAGCTTAAAACAAACGAGGTACGATCGTGTGTATATATACATATGTATACATATGTTTGTATGTGTGTGTGGAAAAAATGATTAAAGGAACTGTAAAAATACTTTAATTTTACAGTTAAATAGAATAAAATGGCGATATTATGATCTGTATGTGGCTAAGACTGACAATGCATTTACATTCACATTCACTTTCTATTAGCACAGAGAACCCCCAATTGGCAATTGGCAAACTGCGCTGCACAGGCTCTGCCGGCTCTCTGCAGCGATCGCAGTAGCTGCCACGCCCACGCCTCATGCCATACAACACATATGTACTGGTCTGGTCTGGGTCTTTGCCTCACACCCTCCCCCGTCCGCCTTCACCAACATGCAACTGCACTGAATTTCTCTTAATGTTTTCTTTTATATGCCCGACAGCTGTTGGCCGGCTGGGCGGCGCTTCTGCCTGGTTTTTTTCCCCCATTTGTTTCGGTTTTTGATCAGTTTGTGTTCTGACATCGAACGTTTAACTAGCTACAGGAACTAGCTGCTCCAAGAAGACTCATCTCCACCCAGCCCTAAATGGGTAATAAACCTGGCAAATCAACAAAAATGGTACGAACTCAAATACATGGGCGTAGTCTGCATTTGGAGACTGAGGCAATCTTTAGTTTGGCTTATAACCAAGTTCAAAAAACCCAGATTCATCTTTAGACATTTTTATTCTGTCCAGTCTGGCAAAAACTCGATTTTGCATATATCGATCGGACCACTTGAAAATCAATTGGATTTACTTTCCTTTTCTCGATTTCCCCCCTGTTACGTCCATGCCGTAATGTTGGCTATATGTCTAGTCTATATGTACATATGTATCTGTTCTTGACATTTTCAATTGTAAAAAAAGTCATAATCTGCCGCGACGCAGATCCAGATGTTTCCAATAACGCCTGCCAAATAAAACGTTCTACAAATTATGCAGAAGACTAAAATAAACGTAAATTCAACTAGATGTATTCCTAAACCCTGTCCAACGAGGGACCCCTATGAGTTTCCCCGTATGATCTATTTATTGAAGTGTAGGGATGTTTCCCCATTCCCGCTTTCTTGGGTACCCAAAGTTCATTGAACATGTCGAAGTATGGGGACAACTCTTTGCTTACCCCCAGCCCCCAAAATGTATCTAGTCAATGTGCATCTGCATTTGTTTTGGCATCTATTTATAGGTTAGGTTCAAGTCGCATATGTATGTCTTCCCCCTTTTTGTTTGTTGTTGTTTGGTGGCATTCAAAATTTCAATTGAGAGAAATCTTCACTAAGGGTATTCAAGATTTATTCAAGACTTTTGTCACCTGTCCCGCATTGGGTTGCACTTCTCTTTTCATTTTCTCCCTGCCTGTCTTGAACGGTCGTCATGCCCCATCGTGTGATATTTTGTTTCGCGTTTCGTCGAGTTTTGTGGAGCAACTTCCTCAAGTGCACGATGCGCAACAATGGGCGCCATCGCCGCGGGATCGCATGTCTTGTTTTGTATCTCATTTGGCATCCACAAAACAACGTACAGGGTACTCTCCTATCTCCAACTAACGAACTAACTAAGCCAAGACCCAAGAAGACCCATTCATTCATCAGCCACTAGTCAAGGCGTAGTGTAGGCACTTTGCATTTTAAATGTTTCTCAGCATTTCAGTTTGCCATTGCATTGACTCCAAGACGGTTGTCTGCTTTCAGCTCTTGCCGTAGACGGTGATCAATTAAGTGGTTTATATATATATCTAGATACCTATGTTTATAAACTATGTAATTCCCACTACAAACGTCGCGTGTTAAGTGTTTGGTGATCAAAACAATTAAGATATCTAAGCTGCTATCGAAACTGATGCGGTTCAATTGAGATCAAACGAATAAATATTGTTTAAAATGGCATTAATACGTTTATTGGATCTGATCCACATTAAAAACCATTTTTCAAATTGCAGTTTAGTCGAGATCGCTTTTTAAGATCTATTAAAAATTTTAAGAAATATTATATATGAAATTTTTTGAGAATAAACAGATATTACATCATTTAAACATGAAAAATCAATGTAAAGGAAATTTTTCTTGAATATAAGACACTTTGACAGCATGAAATTTATATATTCCATAAGGTGGTTTTTCCAAAATAAATAACTAACGTAAATAAAAGTTAAACACTTACCAGTGATAAATAATCCTTTTTTTCCGAATTCAAATCGTCAGTTAATGATTATGAACGACCTTGTCGTGATCTTATCATATTGTATCATAAAGCAAGCCCTGAAATGATAGTGGGAGAGCAAAGATTTACTAAAAGCAGAGAGATGGAGAGAGATTATTCAGCCTGAGTGGAAAAACTAAGGGAAAACTCGGCTAGTGATCGTTTGTGGACCCCATTCAAACTGACGCTCACACACACTCGAACACACACACCTACGTCGAAGTACTCACCGAAAAAAAACGTCGACAGAGCGAAATTGAAAACGAACAAAAATATTTTTAAATTGATTTCAAAGACAGACAACAACGGACGCCACGCGGTAATGTATCGCTGTGCCGCACCGCTGCGCCGCGCCTCATAGAAAAGTATCTCACAGCTATTATTCAATATAATGAGAGAGTGATAAAGAAAATAAAATCCGAAATATTCAAAGTAGGCGAATGACAAATAGAACACACATAGAAATAATAAAGGAAAGAAATACACATTTAAAGTGTGCCAAAGTTGGAGTGTTGTTAAGTGTTGCTGCCGCTTGGTGAACCGTAAAGAAAACGACTCGGAAAAGTTTAATTGTGCGTTGAGAAAATTTAAGGCAACAAAGACTAAAACCCAAAAATGGATTTATTTTCGCAATTCATCAAACGACCCCTTAGCCTGACTGCTGCCACGGCAAACAATGATGGCAGCAGTTCCTCCACAGCAGCAGCAACAGACGCAGCAACTGCGGCAACGCTAATCAACAGCAATTGTCCACATTTGGGCGAAGGCTCACTCCTATCTCTACATGATCTACTCGATTCGGCGGCCCAGGATATAAATCAATTGGAGGATCAGCATAATAATTTAATTGTAATGCCACAACAGTCGTCCCAGCCGCCGTCCACATCCAGCGATAGCATAGAACAATTGCTAAGCGCCATTCATGTGAATCTGAATCAAGTTAGTGCTCATGAAATGGAGCATTTGCAAGCCATGAGTGCGGAGGTATGTTGTCCCCACCCCCAGTTCGTCTCGTCTCGTCTTGGCGGAATCTATTCTTATTTTTTTGTTTGGCATCATCTTATGACAAGCATGTGGATTGTATTCCAAATGCCACACATATTCGCGTGCCATTTTCGTTCAAATTTGTCAGAAGAGTCGCACCTCTTTCTCGCCCATTTCCTTTATATTTAGTTAGAATGACTTTAACCTTGTTGTTGGCGCTCTAATTAAATTTCGTTTGCATTGCCACAAGGCGGCCCCGGACCGACCGGACTCGGGCCACTTGAAAGCGCTTCAGCTGCATGCTTTGATTTTTTCACCACAAGCCCATTAAGAGAGGGTATATTAAGATCGTATAAATTTACTACATATTATTCATATAATTGGAAATGAGTTGAAATCTTAGGACTGGAGATTTTCCCATTTCAAACATCCAATTTGATTAATTTGTCAAAAAATTTTGTATACTTCAAATGGGTATATTTTGGTCGAGGGTATTTTATTATTATTTGTTTTTTCTTTCTTTGCCCGTCACAAAAGCTGACGCCGACCCAGTTTTCCCCGCCGTCTTGTCACCTTTTCTGTTTCTCCTTGGTGTGCTGTGCTGTGCTGCAGTGCATCGGCTTTTCAATTAATTGACATTTGCTTGTGGTGTGCGCCAAATAGCGGCACAAGGGGTGAATCCATGTGGATGGTGTGCGTCACAAGAGAACTTAATCGTGATGTCTAGATTCTTTTTGATTATAATGGAATCCACAATTGTGTAGTATTGGAAATCTACAACCCAGATGTGTCCTATTTTTGTCGCCAGCTGCTGCACCTTTTCAAATCCCAAGAAATCTAAGCATTTGCTGCTAACCCTAATGATCATCATCATCCTTATGAATTGCATATTTTGTTGTTTTTCTTATACATATATTAATTTTTCACATGTCTCACGCGATGCGCAGTTTTCACAATTGAAATTTTTCTAATATATTTTGTTTTATTTTTAGTTAAGTCCATTGGCAGTGAAGGCCAATCCCAAGCCAACAATGGATCAGACACAACAAAAGATGCGTTCCAGCGATCCTCTTAAGCTGGGCGATTCATCTATTGTGGTAGTTCCCCCTCCAATTGGAGTTGGCGGTGGTGGACTACCAGAATTTGATGAAACTCAAATTCCCGAATTGGCTCCACTCAATGTAGACATAATGATGGCAGGTGAGTTTTTCTTGTGGTATATTGAAAACGAGAATCAAGTAACTAATACTTTTTTACACCCACAGTTTGTGGAGCTGCTTCTGGTGTGGCTTCATTAAACACAACTGCTCATGATTATAATTCGGACTCGGATGTCTTTGTGGAATGTTTATCTTTGAATAGCGATAAACGTTACTCCAACGATCCAGCTGAACTGGAAGCCTACACAAGTGCGATTAACGAAGTGTTGCTAGAGGATCAGAATGATGACAAACAGAATGAAACCGCAAGCGGTGAAATCGCAAAACATGATTGTAGCTACGAACCTATGGATGTCGATGAATTAAATGCAACAATTGAAATTCTAAAGGATGTCATGGCCCCCGAAGATCATCAGCTGCTAAAGGAGCAATTCATAAGTGATGTTGTCGAGAAGGCGCAATTAATGTTAGCCAGCGATCCACTTGGAGAAGTAGAGCAGGCAGTAACATTGGCCTCCGAAGATCATCAATTGTTAAAGAAAGATGATAACAATGATGAAATAGAGGCAAGTCCTTTGTCACCAACCGATTCGCAAAAGAACGATACTCAACCACAACAAATAGAATCCAATGAGAGCTTTGAAAAGCAGGAACTGCCAGTTGCGGAAGATTTGGAGTATCTGGCCCTCAAGGAATTGCCTGAGGAAAATGAATCTCAATTAAATATAACCAAAGATCCACTTGGAGAAGTAGATCAGGCTCCCGAAGATCAACAATTGTTAAAAGAAGATGTTTACAATGATGAATTAAAGGCAAAGGATTTGCCAATAGATTTGCAGGAGAAAGATACTCAACCGCAAGAAATAGAAACGGAACACATAATTGTGAAACCTGCAGAACACTTTCCTCTCTCACCACCCATACCCACACACCGGGCTAAAACTGCAGAGGAGTTAAAGTTTCTAGCCCTTAATGAGCTGCCTGAGGATGAAGAATCTCCATTGAAGACGAAACAAGAGGAAACAGAACCGAAAGTAATCCCCATTGCCTTTATAACACCCACATGCATGACTCCTTCTCCACTTGGTCTGCAGATGAGCAATAATACCACTTTTCCGGCGTCACCCAGATCACCAACTTTTCCCGTCCAAGATCCCGCGGAGCCACCATCCCACTTCCCTCACTCCCCGCATGCTCCTGCCGAGAAAGAGGAAATGCCTTATCTAGAGCAGGCTGTAATTGAGCCATCCACTGAGCGCAAGTTGAGTATGTTTAGCGGAGTGATAGCAAAGTCGCCAGTATCGATTAACATTATACAATCAAGTCCCGAGGAGAAGGAAATTAAGCAACAAATGAATGAAACTTTACCCATGGATGAAGTGTCATCGCCTGTGTCAAACTTCAACGGCAACTCAACTTTTAATAGCGGAAAAAGTGACGAAGTGATCGCCAGCCCCTCAATGGAGACAGTTGCTGTTGTTGCTGCAGCTCCACTCCAGCCGGCAGCCACATTTAGTGTGACTTTAGATGAGGTCAAGGATAATTCGCGGCGAACATTTAACATAAATAATTGCTTGGCGGAGAGCCAGCAGGAACCACGTCGCACTTTTTGTATTGAAGCGCCTCAACAGATGGACGAGATTCCTTGCAATTCTCGCGCCTTGGAGCAAAGTTCACGCAAAACATTTACCTTGGACCACAGTGCATTGGAAGGAAATCTTATCATTCCTCCAGCGCATGAGGCTACCGAGGAAGACGATTTTGAGCCTATGGATGTGGATGTATCTATGCGATTTGCTGAAACACCAGTAAGCAAACCTTCAACTGCACCCATTCCTACCCATCGGGTGTCGCCGTCTCCACCATCAGTGTCGACATCGCCTCCCATTCCCACCCATCAGACGCAGCAGCTCAAGCGAGCTCCCATTCATGCCAATGGCAATACCACCGTGATTTTGGACGAACAACAACTTTCGGCGAAAGAGCAGGCCACTTTGAGTGCCAGTGACGAAAAAGATGATGTCTTTGTGGAGCACTTTGGTGCCATATCACCGTTATCGGACGATATGTTTAAGACACCGAAATATACCAGCAGCAGTTTTACCAATCTGGCCAAACTGCAGTTTAAAGAAGATGCGCCCATAAGAGCAAACAGAACCGTCAACATTGTAGCTGAGGGAAGAACACCAACAGGAGGACCGGTTGAGAAACAGTTATCCGATGCTGAATTTCAAGATAGTGGCAGCTATAATGATCGTGAGTGCCCACTACTACTAACTTCAAATAATTTTGAGAATAATTCATCTTGCACCTTGAAAATCATTTTTAGTTCATACTATTAGAAGTGTAATTAGCTATTTCGAACATCATCGAAATTAAAAGATGGCCTCATAGGCTTTCTAAAAGGTTCTACTGTACGACTCCCCAAATAATTCCTTATGCATGTTCGTGACCTTAGCTCGTAAGTTTTATGAACTTGAATTGTAAGGGGACCTCTTGAACTCGCTCGATAGTCACCTTTTTTACACCGTATACTTGGCAACTCTTTGAAAAAAAAACACGATATAACTGTAAAGCCATCACATGCAAGGCAATGAACCTGAACTTCAAAATAAATTGTGTGAAAGGAAGGGGGAACAAATACAGGAAAACCAACAGCAACAACGTCAATTAAGCGCATAATTTTTGAATGCCAATGTAGGTTCCTGTTTCAGTTGTTTGAGGTGCTGTTGCTGCTGCTGCATTTATATGCTGCTGCACGCTGCCTGAAAATGCCGCATTGCCTCATCCACCACCCCCCGCTTCTCACTACCTACACACACACACTTAAGGGCTCTCTTTCACTCACTATTATTTGGAGCTCTCTCTCTTTTGATATTACTCTCTGCTCACTATTGAATCCCTTATCAGCAAATATCGTATGCGGTAATCAGCGGCATTGTGTGTGACTACGTCACATTTTATGTCTAATTGATGAACTGCTGTCTTGTGTGTATGTGTGCCTTTAAGTACATATGTATGTACATATATATCCGCCCCTCTGACTCGATGAGCGCATTTATATTTTTGACTAATTAACAGAAGAGGCCAAGAAAACTTATGACTGAATTTTATGAATCGCTCATAATTTTATAAAAAGAACCCATTCAATTTTCGCCTAGAATTATGAAATATTCGAGTATTTGAAAATTTACTAAACCATTTGGCGCTATATATCGTTATCGCTGACTAAACGAATGCAGCTCTGACTTTTGTACCGTGAATTTCTCTTCTCTCCCTTTCTATAGGTTCGCTCAATCATAGAATTCTCTCAAACGAGTTGGGGATAGAGACAGTAGAAACAGTATAGAATGGAATAATATTTTGGCTTAAGAGACTTTCCCAGAATTTTATGAATTGAAAAATCTGCAGACTTTCTCAAATATGTATGCTCATTTCTATCTTATGAAAATTGTAAATCTTTAAAAGACTTAGTTTATGCTTTCATATTAGTGTTGAACTTAGTCATAGTCACCTGTAGTAGTTTGGCGCTTTCTCTCATTTTCTCCTGTCTCTCAATATCGCTCTCTCATTCTGACTTGTATAGGCATCTAGCCATGCATTTTATAACAAATGTCTATCAGACCGCTCTAGCTCCAAAACAGTCAACGTGTAAACCGCACACTCCCTCTCGATAGTGCTCTCTTTCTCTCATTCTCTCTTTGCTCGCGCACTTGCTACTTACTTGCTTGCTTGCTGCATACGCGTCACACACACACTCACTCCTCCACTCCAGTCAGAATTCAGCCCCCACTTTTTACGCCATCTCGTTCTCTCTCGTTCGCTCTCGCATGCGTGCGCTGGTTTTCTTATTGGAATCGGGCAATAAGAAATTCCATTTCAGTTAGTTTTCAACATTTGACGTTGTAGTTGCTGCTGACTGTGGAGCTGGCTGTTCTGCTCTTCGCGTTTCCCATTGCCTGACGAAAAGAAAAAGGAAAATGTAACTTGGGGGGGAACATGGAATGGAAAATTTCAATATTTTGTTTATCATTGGCATGGGCAAATGTTTCATTTGGCGTTTTGTGCAAAAAATGTGTCGTTAATGTTAACTAAAACAAGCAGCTGTTGTTTGTCCGAAACAATAAAAAAACACAAATAACAACAGCAACAACAACAGATTCATAAATAAAACTACAAGACTGAGACTCCAAAAATAAGAAGAAGAAGCACCAGCTGAACAAGAAGGCAAAAAAAAAGTTGTTATATACGTGAGAGTGAGAGAGCGTGAAACCAACTTCATTGTGTGTTTGGCTCCAAATGTGTGTGTGTGTGTGGTTTTATATATGCATCTGTGAGAGTGTGAGTGTGTGTGGGCGCTGCGTGGTCATGGTTAACAATATTATGTGAATAACTGTAGAAAATCTTGAGAAACAAAAAATGCAAAACTTGTCAAAAAGACACGCAATTAAAATGCAGCCCAGTGTGAAATTATGCCCCCCACCACCTCCACTCTTTGAATCTCTCTTCGTGTCTCTTTGCTTCTCTTTCTCTATTTCTCTCAATCCCAGCCAATGTTTCTCTCTCTCTCAACTTTACTTGCTCTCTCCCTTCTCATTCCCCTGCCCCTTCTTTACTCAATGCATCACTCTGTCAATCCAACCCACTTTTGGTGGAACCTTCTGACGATTGCATAAAATGACTCACAAGTTGCAAAAATGCGGCTTCTTCTTTTGTGTGTTTTGTTTTCAAAATTCAATCATCTTCGCCCCAAACCCCCCTGCACTCCTACCACTGACCTGCATATTGTTTGTAGACCATGTTATTATATATCTAGGCCTGCCCGGGATTCTCCTCGGCTTCTTCTCTCATATTGACTATTTTTAAAGTCATTTGTTTTGTTATAATGCCGCTTCCTTTGACTGTCTCTGACACACCTCGTTTTGCTTACCCCTTGGGGGGAAGGTGTCTATTTATCTAGGGGTAGGGCTTTTATTTTGAGTCATGCTCATCTTATTTACTTATGCATATACATAGATGTATGTATGTATATGGATTATTCTTCCTTCCGTTTTTTGGTTTTCTCGTTTTCGGCGACATTCTCTCTAACAACATAGAGACACACACACACACACCCAAGCCATGAATGAGAAAGAGAAATCCAAAAAAGATTCCATAGCAGCTGCTTGTAGGAGGATTTGGGGGGAGGATGGGTTCCTCCCCTACATATATCAGAGGCGAGCTCATCAATTGGAGATACATATTTGTGGAATTTATAATACCAATGGCTTGTGTCAGCAGATGCTGCAAGATCAATCAACACAATGAAACTAACCCATAATGAAATGTGTATTATTCCATATCTTAAATGATGTATCTTCAATTTAAAAGGGAATATTCGTCATCGAAACATCAGTAGTTTTTGATATTAGAAGGTGATAAATGCTTTGTATTGAAGACTCGACAACTGATATCGAAATGATTCCATTTTTTACATTGTATTGTTAGCATTGTGTGTGTTCATGAATGAACTTACTCAGATAAAGGAATTGAGATTGAAAATTACAGAAAGTTTTTGCCAATTGCTTCCTTGTTGGAGTATTTAAGTCATGCCATCATTCAAATTTAATGGGTTTCCAATTGAAGGGGTAACTGCTTAATCGATATGGTTTTTTACCAAACATTTTGCCCATCAAAATATATTTGCCAATGAAAATGACTTCTTTGTCCATTTGACTAACTTGTTGTTTCAATTTCTGTTTCTTTTTCTCACACCAAAAATATATAAAAATTGCACGCGCATGAACAACAACAACAACACCAACAAATACTCATCATTCACAATAACTACTCACGTACACACACGATCCACACAACAGTAATATTTAATTCATCAGATTTCGATTATTTGTACACAAAAGGCAACAATAATGCGCCAGTCGATCGTAGTTCATTGCTATTGAAGTTTGATCCGCTGCTTGGTGCCCCAGTGCCCGTCAATAGTCTCCAGCAGCAGGAGCAAGCCCTGTCGAATCTATTTGGCGGCAACGGCAACAACAACAATAACAATAGAGCATTAAGTCCCACATTGGAGGAGCACGAGTCAAGTGGAAGCAATCAATCGTTTGCTATAGAGACAAGTGCCAAATCGATTGCCAAGGAATTGGAATTAAAGCCTCCCGTGGATAGAACAAAAGTAAGCTATACGAAATGGATTCCCCATCTAACACTAATTTATTATCAACTGAAATATTATCACAGAAGCATGCTAAAATGAGTGTGGACGTTATTGATAACGATTGTAACAAAACCTTCGATAATTCCAAGTAAGTGTCAATTGAACATTAAAGATCTATATGTCAGTTACTAATTGAATTCCTTTTTAAGCCTAAATACGGAGGATAAGGCACATAACTACCACAACATGGAGGAATTGGACAAGAAATTGAAAAATGATGTGTAAGTTCTCGTGGATTGTGGATCACTTGTTTGAGTCAATTGAAATCTAAAACTTTTATTGCCATCTTTCTCACAGAACCCGCTCTGAGGATATTGAAAAGAAACTCAAAGATGCCGAACAACGCGAAGAGGCCCTTATCAAACGAATAACAGAAAAGGATAAGACAAATTCAAAACTCAAGTAAGGATGGATTTTCCATTGCCTAATCCATCGAATCATTGGTTGTCTCTTTAATTTAGCGGCGTTATCGAAGCCTATGAGAAAGCCATTGCTGAATTAATAAGTGAGAAGGAGCAGCTAGTGCAGGACTATGAGAGGCAATTACAGGAAGTTCAAGCTGATCGCGATTCAAATTACCATCACTTAACGTCGCTGGAAACGACATTTTCCGATCTCCATGTGTAAGTCAAAAACCCAGAGAGAGAGAGAGCAAAGGAAAAAAGAATTTCATTTTAATATCATATTGTTCATTTTGCAGGAAATATGAAAAGAGCAAAGAGATGACCTTACATCTCAGACAGGTTGAGGAGACGCTGTTGGCAGAGAAAAAGCAGACAGCAGAGAATCTACAATTGCAAGAACAGCGCTATGAGAAAATGAAAAGCCATGCCATGCAACAGCTGGAAATGTGAGTATATCTTATACACATGTGTGCATACGATTTAGTAATGTATTCAATTTGTTTCATTTTATAGAGCAAACAAAAAGCTAGATGGTTGCACAAGGGAACGCGCAGATGAGGTGAAAAAACTGAAAGCTTTACTTAAGAAAGAGGAAGTTTCACGTGTCTCAACGGCCGAGCAATTGCAGCAGAAATCCCGTGAAAATGCTGATCTGCTTAAGATATGCGAGGAGCTAATCTATGGCAAGGGACAAGGTGGTAGTAGTTAAACAAACTCTCTGCGAATGGATTTTATCGTTTTGTATCTTTGGCTGGATTGTAAAATGCGCACACACATACACATACACACACACACAGACACATCCCCATTCACATACACAATCACATAGATACATTCTTATTCCATTTTTGGCATGTGGAACGCATCTTGTAGCATGTTCTCGACCTCGACTTACACATCCATATATAGATAGATATATATATATATCTGTACTTTGCGCGATTCTCGCTTACATTCAATCATTTCGCATTGTTTAGAATATTTTCTGTTCGTGTAAACTATTTGATGTTTGAGTATAGATAAGAAAAAACAGATTGTGTATTATTTTCATGCCTATTTTCTAGATTTTTGAAAGTATCCAAGCCCAACCAACACACACATTACAACACTCACCTCCACGCCAATTGCGCCAAGGCAATCCCAATATGAGTTCCACATGAGTTACATACGCCTTATCACGAGAAAAGAGGGATTACCTCCAAAAAAAAAAAAAAAACAAAAGAATGAAATCTGTTACTAATTCTCTATCGTTCAAATTGGTCCTTTTGTTCGATTTATTTACTATGATATTATGCGAGAATCGTTTTCCTTTCCTCATTTGTATTAAGCAAATGGCACAGGAGGAGCCACAAAGAACGGAGAAATAATAAGAAAAAAAGAACAGCGTACGCTTGAGGCGCGCCTTTATTAAATGTTTAAGTTTAACTTTAATTTAATTTAACAAATTTTTTAGTAGTTGCATTAAGCATAACTCTGTATTACATATTAGTACTAAAAACAAACAACCATGAATCGCTAAAAAAAAAACAACAAAAACAAACAAGCAAGAATCATTAAAAAAAAAAAAACAAATACACTATTTATGCCACAAAATTCTAAAAGCCAATGCAACTTTTAATTTGTTTTAATTCAGCTTTTGCCTTTAACATGTAGAACAATTTAATCAGCTACTTATTTGTTAGACTCCCTACACATACACATACACACAACACAGTCAGATACATCTCCTTCTCTGAGAAATCTTAATAAATTTTACTTCCATTTTTGACATTTATTAAGATTTAAGGAACAAATATTGAGAAAAAAAAACGAAACAGAAATTGTAAAGACAACTGTTTGAAAAAAAAACAAGAAACCAAATTAACTAAGAATTGTATACAAAAATTTGTACCCAGTCCATGTAATCTGAAATTATGCTACTTCATTAATATATAATGGCATATATATATATGTATATCTATATATACAACAGCAACACACACACATACATATATATATATATATATTTTTCTAAAGTAGATGAAACCCCAAAACACACACACACACAAAATCAGACCCAAACCAACAGAACAGACAGAATGAGACACGCGCTTTTATTAAGGATTAAAAAACGAAAGGAACGCAAATTCGATTTTGTTGTTACAATAATGAAACAAATATATCAAATGCGCTGTAAAAATTACACATAATAGTATTAAACGAAGAAAAAAACAAACAAAGAAACAAATATACCCATTATGTTTATGGGAATGTGGGTCGAACGCGTTATGTCACGAAGGCTTAGCATGTTGTATGTAAAGGTGATCGGAAAGTTGCATATTTCAATAAATAACTATGTAATTGCGAACAAAATAGTTGTTTCAATTGAGTGCTAGACTCTGACAATTCAAAATTTCTGCCAAACGGATATCTTTTTTTAGGGTGACCACATTTTACAGTGTAAAATGTCGGTATCTACATGTATGAAGAAAATCATGCAGTGCACAAGGAATTGGCGCCATTTACAGTGTAAAATGTCGTATCTACATGTAGAAAGAAAATCAAGCAGTGCTCAAGGGATTGGCGCCATTTTTGAATTCAAAAAGCAATATTGATTGTCACTGTTCTGGGGTTCCGTGAAGTTGCCAAAAGCCGAATTGGTGGTGTGGGATGATCTTGCCTTCGTCCAATATCGGCAATAATCTGGCCAAAAGTATTCTCTAAATGCTTTGGATAGTATTGCCAGTAAGCTTATTGGACGATAGGAAGCGAGCTCATTTTCCGGTCTCCCAGGCTTTGGAATCATTATAATCTCTGCGCACTTCCATTGAAAGGGGAAGTGGCAGAGATCAAGGATCCTATTGAAGAATGTGGTAATGAACTGGATCACTTTCGGCGGCTTCTGGTGTGACTTTGGCAAAGGATTTCTTTCGCAACTTTGCTTAATTTATATGTATTAAGATTTAAAATTGAATTCAAATTCAATAAAGTGATGATTTTTCAATATCAATAGTTTTTCGAAGCTGTGGTTCGGAACTATGATAATATGATAACAGCTAAGGTCGATACCGATCAGTTAGCTGTTGCTAGCAGCTCACACACATTGACCGCAAAAAAAAAAATTCAAGATACAAGCACACAGATACGAAATACACAGATACAATGTTTTCGTTAATAAACGCGCAGCCAAAGCCAGAGCGGGTTCAGTCGCTTGCCGGTCGTCGTCAGTGAAAGTCGTTGTTATTACCGAGAGGAAAAAGAGTAAAAAAAAAAATCATTTTAAAAACCGCTAAGACATTGCCTAGAAAATCAAATATTTCTCAAATTTTTTGGTTACTGGAGCGTTGTGTAAATTTTTAAAATCAATTTCCAACTGATTGTGCGCTCAAATGCTAAATAAGTGACAAAAATTTTGAAGAAAAAAACGAACGACTATTGAAGAGAAAACTAACAATTTTTAAGTGTTTACTAAAATGTCATTAATTTATATTTAACAGGTTAACAACGTCTCGTTAACTCCAACAACGCGATAACAATATTAAGTAAAGAAGCGGCCGACAAACAGAATAAACATTGTTAAATAACAACAAAAGAAAAAGGAAAGACAGGAAAAAAGAAAAAAAAAAACTGTTGGCCAACATGCAAACAGTCATTAAGTAAGTGCAACTTCTTTTTTGCCTCCTCTTTTCAACGCCCCCTCCCCACCTATTATGTATTGTATTTAAATATTTTTATTGGAGCAGCAGCTTCTTCTCCCATGAGAGCAACAGGAGAGCGGGATGGGTGGAGTTTGGGGTAGTGTGAGCTTATCTCCCCCGCACATTATCTTAAAGTTTTCACTAGAAATTCGATTCCACTCGATATATATATTGACTGCTATGTTGTTGAGCCATTTGGAAAAAGAAAGTTGCGCATGTTTATTGAAAACATGTTTTAAAAACCACTTTTTTCCTTTTTTCTGTATTCGGCCTGGTGTGTTTTTTCTTCATTTTTCGATTTGATTGGTCTGGGTTGTGTTGGGTGTTGATGTTCAGTGGCGACAAACTGACAACTGGCCATACGACCAGGCAACCAAGCAACAATCAGACGACAAGGCAACCAGCAGCCGGCAAGTGATTTTCACATACTTATTTAGTTTTTAAAGTGAATAACATAATGCGCAGGAGAACATTATCTAGTACTAAAGCGACATGATAAGAGATTTTATATACTTACATATAAATATAAGTAGAAATGACTAAGACAACGAAAATATTGTGGAATTTCAATAATTAAGGCTATTGTGATGAAAAAAATTGCTCTCACATTCGTATTTCTGTTGTTCTATAAAACATTCATTAGTCATTTACTTTTAAACGGACTTGCAGTGTTCCAGTTTGAAAATGCATTTGCAGACACGTTAAATGGAAAGAGATGATTATAAAGCAGCAGCTAAAAATTTGGTCGCATTGAATTATTTCGCTCACCTTACAAATAATTTGTTTAAAACGACGAACAAAAACTTCAAACGGGTTTTCTTTATTGTTTCCAATTTTTTTGTTTGTTTAGTTTTTGGCTTTTTCGTTTTGTTAAACACATTCGGGCACTTTTAATTAATTAATTTCATCTCTATGTCGTACATGCATACGTACATATGTATTATCGCCCGCTCTCGGGGCGTATGAGCAATATGCAATTTTTGTGTGTTCTTCCCTTTTGCCAATTGAGAATGGTATACAGCTATTTTTATTATTGTTAAATATTTGTAAACATTAGAATGCGTGTCTAGCAATGGTAGACCGTATTGTTCCCACACAAATAATTGTATTTAGTTAGACTTAAACTTTTCATTCCCATAATTCTTTTGTATAAATACTGATAATTAAATGTTTATCTTCTACCCTAACAGTGGCCATTAGTGATTCGCTATACGCCCTGGCACATAGCATACAATTTGTTATTGTAAAATTTCAGAAATTAGATTTAAATTCTAGAAATTCCAGTGTAAGATAAATATTCTATCAAAACACGTTGTGAAAATCTAATACGATTCTTACCGACTATAAATTTTAGGACATGAACAGGAAATTTAAAATTTCATCAAACCGAAAGTTGATTGCATTTCTGGATCTAAAAGTTGATAAAGTGCCCCACTCCTCATCAAGTACATCGACAATATTTGCTAAATACGTATACGTATCTAAGATTCTTATCTAAAATCATTCACATCATGTCTCTGTCTTATTATAACGAGGCACAGCTAAGAAAATCGCATTCACATAACATTTAGATTTAGATACTCTGTTGCATTACGAGTTGAAGATGGCACGTGTGATCTCTTACAGGATTGCCCCAAGGAAGATAACATAAAATTGGCTCAATTTAATGAGAGTATGAGACGGCCTCTCATCCCTCTCTAACTGTATGATAACGCTTCCTATATGATTTATTGTATTCATTGTTTTGAGAACTTATGAGATTACAGTTCAAAACGTCATGATTTCCCTTAGCTGGCACGCGATCGACAATTTTCCGGGGTGTGTGTATTTTGAGCTTATCAGCGAATTCCGGAGTCACGTTTACAAAAGCAAGCAAAATGAATCACAAAATGCCGAACTTTTGAAGGTTTTGCCAAAGTCAAAAGTCATCTTTTTTTAAACTTAAGTTTTTGGCGACTGCCTAAAAATCTATCCAAAAGTATTTATTTAGAGTTAACAACTTAGGCCACAATAAAATGCTTTGTTTGGCCAAAAGAGACACAGAAAGACCAATAGATAGATAGATAGAGAGAAGAGGTAAAAATCACACCTTACCGGTTTTTACAATTTTACTAATTCGGAGTGTGTTTCTTTATTTTTTTTTTTTTTTTGGTTTTCTGTCTGTTTTGTATTTTGTGGTATTTGGGTCGTCAAAATCAGCCAAGAACTTAAAGCTTTTAGTTTAGTTTATGACTCGTTGGCTGGTTTTTGATGTTGTTGTTGCTGTTTTATTTCATTTTCTGCTCAAATTGCATAATTAAATGCACGCAGACCTTAACTTGGCCAACTGCAACTCCAATTATGGTCAATCGTTTGGCCATGTCGACTTGCGTTTTCATTTCTGCCCCTCTCTAGTTTTTTTTTTTTTTCTTTTTTCATAACTCTAACTAAGCTGAAGGTGAAGCTTGCGGTTAAGAGAGCGAAGCCCCCAAAAACACAAAAAAAAAAAAAGAAAAATAAAAACCATCAACAGAAAACGAAAACGTAATCATACAAAAGTGCTTTATCGGTAAATTATTGTTATAAACTGACCTACAGCAATTTTTCTTTCATTCAGCTTTTTCTTTCATTTCGTTTATACTCGAACCTAATAAAAAATATTATGAAATACTTGTAGAGATGCGAGAGAAAAGGAAAAAATCGTATCATGACCTGAGATTGCTATCCATTGTTAACTGAATTCTTTGTGCCTTATCACCGGAATTATACACTTTCTCCTCTGTCAGCTAGACTAGATTGATCAGTCAGTAAACAGCAACTTTCTCTTATTTTTATCAGTTCAAATAATGAGGAAAATAAGGCAATCTAAATCTTCATTTATCCAAAAATTTCTAAAACCTATCTATACCATAATAGTTATAGTTCTAGAATAGTTTCTCACTGTTTGCTTGGAACCGTGTCTTTTAATTGCTACTATAGCCTGAAAAACTAGTTTAAAACTGTTAAAACTTTCAAAGATCGCAAAAATAAACATTTTTAAAGTGGTTTTTTAAATAAATACAATTCTCTTTGCAATTTGATAGCCTTTAGTAGCAATTAGTGTCAAAGATAAATATTTATAGGAAAAGATAAAGTTTATACAGACTTTTCAATGCAAAGAACATATCCTTAGTTATTTGTTTTAATTTTGTTCGAAATTCTTTGATTTGTGCCCAAAATTAGCTACCTCATGTCACTTTTTTTTATGCTTTTACTAGTTTACCAATATTTTATCCAAACTAATAGTTTTTCCTCTGACAAATTTTATTTAATTAGCACACTAAGGCCAAAAATTAATCTAATTAATCTAAGCCACGCACTTAGAACAATAGAGCCGATTTATATAGGTATACATATATACAAACAGAGTTGCATCTGCCCATGTGGAAATATCAACAGCATTAAGCGAAAAAATGTATATGTAGTTTGTACACAGAATTATCAGTTTCTGCCCCAAGGTCTTAATTATATATGCTTCAAAAAAAAAATATATGTATGTTTCTAAGAAAACAAAACCAATGCAACTATGAAAATTGTAATAAAAAGTGGGAACCAAAAAAACAAAGATAAGCAGTATTCGCAGTTTTGCAGATAAAACCGGCACGGTAGCATAACTGAGGAAAATGATGGAACAATGGGTCTGCAGTTCGGTGCAGGGTGACGCAATGCCAACTAAATGCATGTGGGCGAGCATCCGGCGATCGCCTTGAGTTGGTTATCGAACTTCACCACGCCTAAAAAGGTGGAATGGGAGGATAGGCAAAATATTTATTTGGCTTTTCGTCGGGTGATGAAATAGAGATTCGTATATTGTTATTCGTTTTGAATATGCAGTTGCCGTTTTGCTTCCTTATTTTTCTTGGAAATTGCCAAGGTCTTGAAGTGGTTATCGAACTTGGTGACACAAACCCCCAAAAACAAAAAAATACTTTCATGTGAGAAGATGGAATTACTTTGCTCTTTATCGAACGATGAACATTTGGCTTCCTTATTAGGCTGATTGCACGTGTCTCAATTGAAAATCAGGCCAAAGTAAAATGACAAGAAATTGCGTTTATAAAGACAGAGAAGATTTTGGAGCGTGTAGCTCACGTAATGGGCCGGTCTTTGACTTCTTCGCACTGTTTTCCTGTTGTTCTTGTTCTCGTTGATGTTGTTGTTATTACTCACATCATAAAAAATTAAAATAATAAGCCTTATTTGTCTGGCCAGTGATTGATGTTGGCTTGGCTTGGTGGAGTTCAAGCCTGGCTTGGCAGTTGGTACGCAAAGTTCTTAAAGAAATTACGTGCTCGCAGATTGTCACATCATTGTAATTGCCATCCGTCGGCAGGTTAATGTTTTACAGCATTCTGCTTGGAACGTGCCCCAAAGCTGCCATGAGTAAGGCGTGCGCCACAATTCACTTGACTCGCTGACTCAAAAATAAAAAATTTCAGGATTATATGTATACATTTTTTAACACATAACAATATTTATACAGTAAACAAAGCAACGTGTTAATATAAAGAGAAATTGTTGTTCCCCCTATAGTCCCACAAGATCTGGAATCTAGGCAAATAAGTCTATCTATATAAGGATACTTTTTAAGATCAAAAAACTTTGTTTTTTTTGCTATTTACATACGTTTTTATGACTTTCTTTACACTTCGTCCGAAATAGTCAGAAATAAAGAAACTGGTAAAGAAATTGGTCGGTGATAAAAAATTAATTAGATATTTAACGAGAAAAGAATGACAAAAGAATTTATCTTGACAGATTCAGCCATGTTTTTCTTGATTGCCACTTTTCTCTAAGAATAGATTCTTTGTTTCATTAATTTTATTAAACGATTCACTTTGAACTAAAATAAGTATTTAAATGGAAACCCTCCTCACAAAATCTTGAATTTGATTTAAATGTAATATATAATATATATTTCAATTATATATAAATATTCCTGAATTAGATTTAAGTATATTTTATGAAATCCTCTTAATTTATTATAAGTATGTATTTTATAGAATTTTCACTTCTATAACCAGATCTCAGAATTTGTACAGTTATTTGGCATAATTGGCAATTTGAGGTCATATCGCATACTCCAAAAATTACACCTGATAAATGATTTAGGCCAAAGAAAAATTTCACTGGCCTGTTTCGGCTGTCAACAAGTGAATGCTTAATGCATATTAAATGATTTACCTTGCCATACAATAGACTTAAATACATATACATATATAATCAATATATGTATCGTATTGATGAGATTTGCCAATAACCAAAAAAAAATTTCCATTTCATTTTAGCATGCAAAACGCAACAAAACATGCCATATCCCATGAACAAATTTTGTTTTAGACAACAGTCAACCTTGTCAGATGGGGGAGTGGAGTTGTGGGGGAGGGCCTTACCCAGCCTGGGGGACGGGGGAGATTCGTTTCATTTAAATTTCTACTTGATTTTTGTTTTTGAATTATTATTATAATGTGTTTTGTTGTTGTTGTTGTTTTTTTTCGTTACAAGTGTATGTATGTAGGTACTTTGACTTGGCATAGTTGCCACCACATTACCGTTATTTATGCGGCTTTGAGGCTGGCCTTGCCAATGGAGCGTGGCAAGGCAATTGAGTTGAATTGAATTAAGGAAGGCAGCCAACCAACCAACCAACCGCTTGCCACATCCTCATTGACATCCTCCTCCCCACAGCGCACTGCACTGATGCAGTTTTCATTGGGTTTCCGTTGTAGTGCGCTGATGGCAGTTGGCTTTTCCTGCCCTCCACTAAAAGGTAGCAAAATTAAATGGCCAAGACCAACTAACCGGGGCTAGGAGCTAGGCAAATTGCATTGTCGTTGATTTCTTCCTGTTTTGCGTAAATTGCCAGCATCCTGCTTGATAAATAGATTTCAAAGGCTGCTCTTGCTACCTCTACTGTTGCTGTGTGAACCCTTTAACAAATAGTAGGATACAAAAGTATCTCAAACTCATCAAAAAATAAATAAACTTGAAATTGTTGTCTATTTAGGGATCATCATTTGAAATATTGAATTTTTGCTTATATTGCTTTTTGGGGTTTTGTAGCAAATTGAGTTTAGTTTTCGTTTTTTAACCAGATGCAATCCCTGACTTTTAATGAGCACACACACACACTATCACACTCAGACACACACATGCCCCTTTATTTAAAAAAAAAAAAAATACAAATTTAAATATGACAGTTGGGCAATTAAAAACAACAAAAAACGAGCCAAGTCTCGGTCTCTGGCTCTATCTGAGAGTCTCAGTCTCAGTGCCTCATCTATCTCATACAAAACGAAATTAAAATGTATTAGGTAATTGTGTCTGTGGCACAAATTAACACTTGAAAGGCAATTTGTCGCTTTTGTAGTTGCTTTGATTTGGGCATTACGAGAAAACAACAAAAAAAATAAACAAAAACAGAAGCCAAAGAAAAACTAAAAATAAAATAAAAGAAAAAGAAAAACTTGCCAAATAGTGAAAAATAGGAAAATTTTACAATGATTTAAACACTTTACTAAATGAACAGACTTAAGTGACAAACTCTAGAGATAGCTCCCAATCATTATCTGCAACGCGTTTGCAATCTCTAAAAAAACTGCCTTTAAACCACCATTAATCCTGTAAATAGTTTAGATTCTTTTCTTCAATTCAGAGATATATCTTCTGGTAAATCTCATTTTGCTGAACCGCTTTGCTCTTAAAACCTAAAACTCAATGACTATTTTTCTAAAGCAATTTAAGCAATTCTCGTCTTGGCCATTGTCAATCGAAGCTTTTGAATATTGAAAACTTAGAAAAAAAAGTCAGAAATTTGTTGGGCAAACGTCATTCACATACAACACGTGACACTGATGAGTGCGTATGCGAGTGTGGGTGACGACAGAGTTGTCACGTCAATGGCAAAAGCAAAAAAAAACATACATACATATATATGTATATGTATATAAAAAATAGCAACAACAATCGCCGCCTGCACTTGACACATTTATTGGGCAACTTGGAGAGAGACAAAAGCAAAACTTGACACGAGCCCCCCGTTCGCCCTTCCATTTCTTACTCTTTCACTCACCTGACACACCTGCAGCAGCAACAGCAGCAGCAGCTGCTGTGAATTTTGGCCCAAAAGTTGAGTGAATTGAATAAACAATTCATCCGTTTACTGAAAATATAGAAGAAGACAGAGATATTAGATATTTGCTGATAAGAAATGACAATGCAACAAAAAAAATGGGATAGAGGAGAAACACAAATTGCATAAACTTTTGGTGGGTGTGTGTGTGTGTGTGTTAACATGGTCATGAATTCCGCATTCAGGTAAAAGGAAATGCCTATAGATGCTGCTTACACTCGACACGATCTGCGAATCTTGACTAATTGGGAGTGTGTTGGATAATCGTTGGAGATTTATGATGAGACACACAATAATAATTTGAAAGCAAAAATAAAATAAATTTGATTTCAAACGGCATGTAACAGCGTTTCCTATTTGATCAATTAATTAAAATACTCACACCTCAAAATTGATCATGCCATATTTTCCGTCATATATGTGGTCTTTTTCTTATCAGTCTGTTCGGTGTAGTTATGGTATTGGAAAAAATTTAAATCCAGGCCAAAGACAGACGCAGTTGAAAATACATTTAAGCAAAACAAACTTGTATCTCCTAGAACGTCGGCCCACTTAAGTTCAATAACATTTTTCTCTCCCGATTTAAATTCACCAAGGTTCTTTCACGCCTGAGGCAGAAAAATCACTATGAATCTTACGATTCCTATACATTTTCTTTTGCCCAAATGTCATTAAACTTTTCAGAGTAAACAATGCGAGAAATGCTTAATTATTTATGGGTTCTTAGCTGATTATGCATTTTTTAATTGTAATTGTAAATGAAAAATGGCAACATCATTCGCTAACTGGTTCTTGTAATCGCACACAAAAACCAAATGTAGGCATTTGACCGACTCGTGCTGCTGTGTTTTATTGACTTTTCGTTAATACATTTAAGTGATATTCATTAAGAAACAAAAAAAAAAAAGATTAAAAACATTAATGACAAATGCAAGATATTCGTTTTAGTGCAAATATTTGCATACTTATCGTTTTGGTCGGTTAGTCTACCCCCGGACTCGTGTCTGTTGACGGTTCAGGTCAATTAAACATTGTAATTGCTTCGTGTAGCTACATTAAAATCATAATGAAACCTGACCAAATAGATCACAATAGATTGGAGGTATGACCTTCAGTGATTCTGAATGAAAATGCAAAACCCATCAAGGGTTTCATCCAGCTCATAATCTCTGCCCAATTCCTGCGTAATCAGCCATAAACATGGCATATTTATAACCCATGACTTAATCGCTCATTAAAAGGGGCCATCATCTTGGTTCGTCGTTAGTTCGGATTCATAACTTTGCCGTTGTTATTATTAAACAATTTTTTTTTTTCTCCAACAATAATTGAAGCGTGCAAAAATTCATCAGCGTTTTTTAAAGGTATATAAGGTATGAAAATGGGTGTATTGGAAGTGTGAGCAGGTTTGACTTATAATGGTTCATCTATTTCAGATTTACCAATCTGATGTATCTAGTAAAGTGTTCCATTATACAGTCACGCCTCCTCTTCACAGAGGGTTAATCTATCCCAATACTTTTCAATCTACGAAGGTTATTTGAATTTGTTTGTTAGAGGAAGCACGATTACAAATCGGTGCAGTGAATTTTAGAGTATCTTCACTGTAATCATTCAGTTGATTTTGGTTTTCTGTTTTTATTTTCATTTTCGTTTTCGTTTTTTTTGTTTATTGTAATACTCTGTCCACGGAAATGGTTAGGCATTAGAAAAAAATGGAGCTTATATGGCCGCAATGCCCCGTCAATGGCCAAATGACTATTCAAAAACTTGTCTATGTACAAATTGAACCAGTTTTTGCGGTCTCTGGTGTCTATTTTTCGTGGCTAAAATTGCCAAACACGCAACGATTGACAAATCGGAAGGAAGACAACAATTATGTCACACTGAACTACAAAATATCTGTTTCAAAATATACTAGTCTGGATCTGATCGCAATTGTAGAATTTATTTGGAATGACCAACGTTTTTTTTTTGGGTAATAACTTTAAATCCTCTTTAAATGGGGGAAAGTTTGAATGGCCATCTGGTAGGCCAGTGTTGTCTGGTTTTGGGGGGCCTGCAATATATGTAGAGCTAGACAAGCCGACAGTTATAAACAAGTTTAAAGCTTAAAGACAGCTCCATTGCGGGACAAACACACAAATTGTGAATTGATTAGAGCGAGTGAAATTGACTTTTACTTTGGTTGAACGCTGGAGCGCTGCGGGGCATAATCTCACGCCCACTAATTGAAATTTATAGAGAGATTTATCTTTTTATTATTGTTTTTCTTTCTATTCAAGCAACCCCAACTGGTGGCATCGTCGCACTAAGCTGGAAAAGGCTCTCTCAGTTACGAGCATCACACTATTAGTCATTGCTAGCGTCGCTGTTGCCCTCTTTTTGTACCAAGCCCTTAACGGTCAGAACGATCTGACCAGAAGCAATGGCAGCAGCAGCAGCACTCCACAGGCCACAGCCTTGCATGGGGATAGTACCTCCATCAATATGGTGCCCTCAACTCAGCCAAAGAACAAGGGTGAGCTGGGCAACGATAATGTGTGCCTCACCAAGGAGTGCATTCATACGGCCTCCACGGTACTGAGCAAAATGAAGCCGGAGATTGAGCCCTGTGACAATTTCTATGAGTTTGCCTGCGGAACTTATACCGAAGAAGAGAATATACCCGATGATAAGGTATCCATTAGCACATTCTCGGTTATTTCCGATAAGTTGCAGGAACAGCTTAAGGATATTATCACAGCGGAACGTCCCGATACTGAACCCAAACACTTCCGTTTGCCCAATCTCTTGTACAAGGCATGCATGAACAAAAGTAAGTCAGTTTGGTTAGAATAACCCACATCGGAAACTAAATTTTTTGGTTTAATAGCCTTGATTGAATCGCTGGGAGCTGAACCAGTTAAAAAGTTGGCTAACTCACTGGGAGGCTGGCCTCTGCTCCTGGGCGACAACTGGAATGCGGACAATAGCTGGAGCTGGCAGGAACAGGTCAAGAAGTTCCGTTCAGCCGGACTTAGTATGGATTATATTATTGATTTCTCAATTGGCGTCGATCTGCAGAACAGCACAAAGCGACTAATCGATGTAAGATCCATTCCATTGAATGGCTTCCATTGATTTACTAATCTCTTTGCATTTCTAGGTCGATCAATCCGCTCTTGCTTTGAGCCGAGAGTATTTGGTTAAGGGTCGCGAGGAGATTCTGGTGGAATCCTACTATTCCTATATGGTGGACATTGCCGTTCTATTTGGAGCAAATAAGACCAAAGCCGAGGAGGAGTTGTTACAATCCCTTGAATTTGAAATGGCCTTGGCAAATGTAAGTGCAGGGTTTATCTTTCAGAAACACATTTTTCTAAAACTCAGCACTTTCCAGATTTCCTGGCCCAATGAGAAGCGTCGCAACTCCTCGGAACTGTACAACTTGCGTACTCCCCAACAACTACAGGCTGCCTATCCTTATGTCCAATGGGTTGACTACATAAATGCCTTGCTGCCGACTGGGCTAAAGGTTGAAGATGATGAAATGATCAATTTGTCTGTGCCCAGTTTCTTTGAGGATCTTGGCAAGTTGCTGGCCAAGACACCGAATCGAGTGATTGCCAATTATATGATGTGGCGCATTCATGCCTTCTCCATTGGTTTCCTCAGCGAGGAATTCCGCAAACGTCAATTGCAATACGCCACCGCATTGTCAGGACGACAAGAGCAGGAGGCACGCTGGAAGGAGTGCGTCGATATAGCCACTGGCAGGTTAGTCTAAACCCGATAGAATCAATGCTTCGAAAAGTTTTTCCCCGATCTAGTTATGGTTGGTTGGGTTTCTTTTTCACTTCTTTCCGTTTCTTCTTTTGTGTTCTTTGTGATTTTGCAGCAATGACGATGAGGATTTTAATAGGTATTCCAAATCAAAAACCAAACAAAAAAAAAACCTAAATTTTCATTTTGCAATTGGGTGAAGGGGATTAAGCACAGATCAATAAATCGCACATCCACATTCATTCTTACATGCTACAATACATAAAGACATTTTAACCGATGATATATTGCTTCGGCCACATTTATAAACAGAATGAATTTTCGACCAGATAGAACTGGAAACTTACCTGGATGTTGTTAGCTTCAGCTTTCGATTTAGTTTCGTTTCGTTACTTCTAATTTGCATTGAGTTTTCTAACACTTTCTTTTATCCATTCGATGATGATTAATTATTATTGTTTCATTAACCATTTTTGTAATCCACTTCTTTGTTAAACCCATCCATCACATACACTGCCACGCCTACTCCCATACCACACTATACCTTCTTATAGCCTGGGCATCTCAGTTGGATCGCTTTATGTGCGCAAACATTTCAATCAGGAGTCGAAAGCCAAAGCCTTGGAAATGGTCAGTAACATTCGTGATGTATTCAACGATATCCTAGATGAGGTCAACTGGATGGATGACAAAACGAAGAAGGAGGCCAAGGAGAAGCTTCATAGCATGTCCACACACATTGGCTATCCAGATGAAATGCTCGACAATGAGAAGTTGGCCAAGTATTACGAGAAGCTCGAAATCAATCCGGATAAATACTTTGAATCGTTCTTGGCCATGAATATCTTTGGTACAGACTATTCGTTCAACAAGCTCCGTTTGCCAGTTAATAAGACCGACTGGGTGCGTCATGCTCGTCCAGCCATTGTGAATGCTTTCTATTCCTCGTTGGAGAACAGCATACGTGAGTAGAGAGGGGAAAACTGCAAGTTCCATCATTCTCTCTTGACTTAACGCATTTCCTTTGCAGAGTTTCCCGCTGGCATCCTCCAGGGCCACTTCTTTAATGCCCAACGACCCAAGTATATGAATTACGGTGCCATCGGTTATGTAATTGGCCACGAGATTACCCACGGTTTCGATGATCAAGGTCGGCAGTTCGATGTTAAGGGCAATTTGCGCGACTGGTGGCAACCGGACACACAAAAGGCCTATCTGGCCAAGGCCCAGTGCATCATTGATCAGTATGGCAATTACACGGAACGAGCAACTGGCTTGCATGTAAGCAAAGTAAATTTTCCATCGTGGAATTATTTTTCAACAATGTCTTCTCGTTTCCAGCTGAACGGTATTAATACGCAAGGCGAGAACATTGCTGACAATGGTGGCGTCAAGGAGTCGTACATTGCTTATCAGCGGTGGGCGGAGAAGAACGGAGCTGAGAGAAGGCTGCCCGGACTTGACTATTCACCACAACAAATGTTCTGGATCGCCGCTGGCCAGACTTGGTGTGCTAAATATCGTAAAGGTACGTTTAATGGATAAACTGTTTGAATATCGTGTCGTTTCAACTCATCCAAATCTATTGCAGAATCCTTGAAAATGAGGATCACCACTGGAGTACATTCACCTTCAGAGTTCCGTGTGTTGGGCTCGCTTAGCAATATGAAGGCCTTTGCTAAGGACTTCCAATGTCCCGATAATTCGCCCATGAATCCAGTGAAGAAATGCGAAGTGTGGTAGATTGTTGGAATTTCATATCTTATAAGTGAGACAGGCAAGGGGAGGTGTAGCGAACAAGTCATTACATGCGAAAAGTGTTTCTAGAAAAATGTATCTCTAGTGCATGTTTTATGTTAAATGTGCGCATTGTAATGAAATTATATAATAAAACTATTTGTGTATATGTACAAGGCTGTTAGTGAGAGTTTTCAATTTTAATTCGCGACAAAACACTTCACAAAACTTTAAAATTCACTTTTCACGTCCGGCAATCACGATAACCTTCTGAGCATGTTGATTTTATCGATAGCAAAAGCTTGGTTTGCATCGATAAGTTTTTCTTATCGTAAGCTAGCCGCGCTTGTTTAAATTTTCATAGAGTTAAGTATAAATGTAAAATGATTTGAAAATAAACAATGGAATTAAATACATATGCTTTCGTATCTCTAAAGGTCAAATGAATAGTGTTGTGACACAGATAAAGGCGTTTAAGAAACTTACAAATGCAAATATACTTACAATAATATGAAGATCATTGTCTCTTTCTCTCTCTACTCGGATCGAATTCTCTTATATTGCGTTTGGTTAATTCAGCTAATTTTCAACGCACAATGTTGTTCGTTGCCCACTGTACGCACATCCGATACTTTCGAAACACCGATAGTATCGATAGATTTTCAAGAATCGATAAACAACTCTTTGCACCACTGCACCGCGCAGCGTGGCTGAAAATTTTGTGAAATTTTTGCTAATTTTTAAGTTATTTGCACGGCGATCAATATGTCGGCCCTAAATCTGACTGTCCGCGTCCATCCTGTAGTGCTCTTTCAAGTGGTAGACGCCTTCGAGCGGCGCAACGCGGACTCACACCGCGTCATCGGCACTTTGCTGGGATCCGTGGACAAGGGAGTCGTCGAGGTGACGAACTGCTTCTGTGTGCCGCACAAGGAGCACGACGACCAGGTGGAAGCTGAGCTGAGCTATGCCCTGGACATGTATGAGCTCAACCGTAAGGTGAACTCCAACGAAAGCGTTGTTGGCTGGTGGGCAACTGGCAACGAGGTGACGAATCACAGTTCGGTCATACACGAGTACTACGCACGGGAATGCAACAATCCTGTCCACGTCACCGTAGACACATCTCTTCAGGGCGGTCGCATGGGACTGCGCGCCTATGTTTGCATCCAGTTGGGTGTGCCCGGTGGCAAGAGCGGTTGCATGTTTACTCCCATTCCGGTCGAGCTGACCAGCTATGAGCCAGAGACATTCGGTCTAAAGCTGTTACAAAAAACGGTGGGAGTATCCCCAGCGCATCGGCCCAAAACTGTTCCGCCCATGTTGGATCTGGCTCAGATATCGGAAGCCTCAACAAAGCTGCAATCGCTGTTGGATTTGATTCTTAAATATGTCGATGATGTCATTGCCCACAAAGTGACTCCCGACAATGCTGTAGGACGCCAACTGCTCGACCTCATCCACGCAGTGCCGCATATGTCGCACGAGCAGTTCACCCAAATGTTCAATGCCAATGTGCGCGATCTTCTAATGGTCATCACACTCTCCCAACTTATTAAGACGCAGCTCCAGCTCAACGAGAAACTGACTTTCCTGCCCACAGCATAGGACGGCATCACGGATTCTGGCTCTAGGGGTTTCGTTTAAGTCAAAAGTGTAATGGCTAACCGATTCTGTTTTTATACTAACAATTGTATCCAGGTAATAAAGTATTTGGATAGCCACAAAATAAAATGCATTTTAAATTGGAATTGGAGGAACTTGAGTGTAGAGGATAACAGTCGTATTCACGTTGTTCTTAGTATGTGAAGTTGATAGAATATTGATATTATAATAAAACCAGATTTAGATCTAACCTGAACAATGGTTTATCTGTTTTAGAAATGGTGAAAGAACTTGTTGTCAAATTAATGTGATGTATTTCTAGTTCGATTAATAAGGACTAGGGACATTTTATTTTGTATCCCATTTAAAACCGATCATAAAGCGCGAACGAAGATTTGAAGTTACATAGGCCGAAACTAATGCCATTTTTTACAATTGACAGCTTTTAATTAAAGATCAGTTAATAAAACATCTGATAGGATTAATTTTCTAATGAATTGAGCATATAGAAACCATTGGCAATAGACAATTGTCATTTTAAATACTTTATTGTTAAAAACTAAACGAAATTCAAGCTGCCTTTATACAGAAAAAATCAATCATATACCGACAAGTGTTTAAAAATGTATATATATAGAGTAATTTATATATATATATATAGTTTTAAATTAAGGCGCATATAAGTCAAATTCAATTTTCAATAATCTTCAAAAAAAAATTATATTGATATATAAACGAAGAGAATTATGTAAAACATTTGATGCAATTGCTTAATTACAATAAATACGAATAACGACAATTAGAAATTAAGGTTTGATCTGTTATTATGTATATGCACATCTCAACTATGTATATATATATAATAATATAAACTTATGCAGGTGTATTGTGTGTACGCGTGTATTTCTGTGTGTATGTGTGTGTGTATGGAATTAATTTTAGGTACATTGGATACGTCGTTTAGGTTTCATGTGTATATATTTGTGGGTAGGTGGTTGGTTAGGTGTATAGAAGTAGTAGTAGGAGGAGTCATACATATAGAATTTGATTTGGTTGGAGAATTGCAACAAATACAAAGATGGAATTTATAAATTTCATTTCTCTCTTTTTTATGTATGTAAGTAAGTATGTAAGCAATATACAATTTCCAAAAAAATCAATAACATTCATAGAACTTTCATTAATTTCTCTCTTAACACACATTAGATTCGTTATATATATATATATATAGATCGATATATATATATATATATAGTATGTATAGTTTTGTATGTATAATAATGCATTTTGAATTTGACTTGTTTGACTCGAAGTAAAACATTAGAGAGCTTGGCTTTTGTTTTATCTTTTTTTTCTGTTCATTTTTTTGTTTTAGTTTTCTTGGGTTTTGTTTTGAATACATTTATATATCAAACGTTAAAAATCTGAATCAAAAAGCAATGCAAATAGTACATTCAAAAATTCTCGTATTCACTTATAATAATCTGAATTAGATACGATTAACATTATGTATTGAAACATTTCGTATTGACTTTCATTTCAATTTATGTTTAACAATAATTAGTTAATATGCAATATATGAACATATATGTATATGTGTGTATGTATGTGAATGCTTTATGCTTTAGTTTACGGCATAGAGTTAATCTACTACTAGAGTACAATAACAACAACAATCAAATTTGATCCAACAACAACATCATCGACATCAGCATTAACTAGTTAGTTAGACGCAGCTAAATTTGATGCCATCATCGCTGGAATAACAGTTCTGGCAATGGAGCTTATGATTGCGGACCCTCACATCGGTACCATTGAGTCCATCGCCCAGTTGGACATGGCACACACAGCACTTGAAGCAATTGATGTGATAGAACAGCAAAAGGGATTCAATGATCATGGCAGCTCCTCGTCCTATTAATTATAAATAAAAAACCATGATTAATAATTACAAAAATATTAATTAACTATGATGTGTTAAATCATTTATGTTGATGAGATGTACCTTCAATTGACATCATTTCGTTTAGTTAGTATATGTATTTATGTTAGTTTAAATTATCAAGTCTTTTGATTAAAATTATTCAGTTCAGTTTGTTTGATTTTCGATTTATATATATTTCGATTTACACCCATACAATATACTTGAGCGCTTTATGCACTTGCCGACAATTGTCATGAGTGCAGCCCAGATCTGAGTGCAATGAAGAAAGTTAGAGAAATAGAAAGAATAGAAAGGGAGAGAGACACAGAGAAAAGATGAGAATTGTTTGGTGTTTGTGTGCAATCATAGAGGATAGTGAAATGTGCTACAACAATGAAATAAGAAAAGTTCTTCACAAAGTATCTCAAATATAATCCAAAATCCACATAGTTAATATCTTTTTTATGATTCCTTATGTACGAGTCTTTCGTTTGATACCCAAGCCTACTAATGACCAGGGATTTTACACGAGGGGAGAGAAAAGTTTTAGAAGAAGAACCGCAACACTCACAACCAACATAGTAGCATAGTTTACCTAATTCGTCGCCACAATGCGAACACTTCTTCTTGCCACTGACACTGAGCACCTTATCCTGATTGTTGCTGGACTTTTGCTGGACTTGCGGCTGCTGCTGCGGCGGCTGTTGTTGCTGTTGATGCTGGTAAGGATTGCCATTCACCTGGCTATAATTGCCATTGCCATCAAAGCTGAAAGTATGTATCCAATTAATTTCAGTTCCCTAATTGGGCTCCAGTTTGACCTACCGTTTGCGTTCCCCAATGCCCTTGCTCTGCACTCGTTCGGTTAGAGTTTGAATTATGGAATCGGGCAGCGGTTTGCCATTCGAAGAGGGCATGGATCGCCGGTTCATTTGATCGATGCGTCGCTGTTCGGCCTCCTGCAGAAGCCAGTGATTATTGTTAATGTTGGTGATGTTGTTCGTATTGTAGATGGCCGCCTGATAGTCCGGCATGGATTTGCGCTTCTGTTGTTGGGCCGATAGCCAGGCAGGATCGTTGGCCAAATTGCTGTCAAAGCTATTGCGTTGTTGGACCTGCACCCAGCCATCGGTATACTTGGGTTTGGGTGTGGCACTCAGGGCGAGAAGCGTATTGCGTGACATATTGCTTAGATTCTGGGCCGATTGATGATGATATGCTGGCACGGGATAGCCATTGTTGTTGTTGTTGGTGGACGCAATCTTTACCAATGATCCGCCATAGGTAACACCATTCTGTCGCTGCCTAGTGCTAACTGCATATTCCGATTCCATGACATGGCCATGTCCATGTAGATTGATGTTGCTGGTGCTGCTGATATGCATGGCCCGCATGGGTTTGGTTGGAGGTGTTGGTGGTGCCAGTATGAGACGCTTCGAGAACTCATTCAAATCCGACATGGACTTGCGATAATCCCTAGATGCCTGATGCTGCGGCACATTCGCATAAATCTGCTGAGGATGGGGCAAATGTGGTTGTTGCTGCTGCTGCTGTTGAAGCTGTTGTTGCTGTTGCTGCTGCTGCTGCTGTTTCTGTTGTTGCATTTGGACTGAAGGCGGCTGGAAGGCACTAAGCATCCCATTGCCTATGCCCAGGCCATGGTGAAGATCCTGCAGCGAACGCCGATTATTTGACATAAGCATTTTGGCTCCATGCTGCAGTTCTCGCCGTGCAATATTCTCACGCAGCAGAAGATTCTCCCGTTGCCGCTTAAGCTCCTCCTGCTAAAAAGAAAGAAATCTCATGAAATTTCCCATCTCGTTATCATCATTTCGCTCTGCTTACCGAGAAGTGCAACAGTTCACGCTCCACACGCAACACCTCACCCTGCTCCCGGATCTTCTCCTCAATGGACTGCATCTTGGCATTCGCCGTGGCGGTGGCCTCGCTCAGCGATTGTGTGGCGGCTGCTGCCGCCGTGGCTGATTCTGTCCACGATTCGGCCGAATTTCCCTTGGCTGTCTGCAGGAGCGGCGTTTGGGCCGCCAACAATGATTCATTCTGATAGATCACCTCGCTCAACTGACCAACATTGGCCGGTGGCGGCGGCAACGGCGGCGGCGGTGTGGTATCCGAATGTGTGTCATTCTCCTCGGAGGAGTTCGTATAGTGTTCGCTGCTCTGGCGAGAATGATTCTCCGATACGCCCGAATCGCGACTTTCACCTGCGAATCGAAAAGCGAAACATATTGAGTGTGCGAAATCACATGACGTTGATTCCGCCCGTTTCCCTTCCCCACTGATTGCTGATTCCCCGTCCAAGCACTAAACGGATTATTTATACTTAACCTCGTAGAGTCACCCCATCCCCAACCCGTTGCACCCCTTCCACTTGTTCATTCATTGCTTTTTTGCTTTCGTTTTTATGGTCTATTGGTTTTTTGTTTCCATCCTCCCACACCATCCCACACCGCACTTACCTGTATCCGAATTGTCACACAGTCCCGCCTTGATATACAGCTGCTTCTCCAGACGGCGCTCCTCCTGCAACAGTTGAGCCATGTCCGGTGGTGGGGCCACTGTCAATTCCAGATAGCTCTCCACATCATCCAGATCGCCATCCGTTTCAATGCCCAAGAAACTGGAACGCTTATTCCTTAGCTCCTTCTTGATTCGTTTGGTGGAATTCATGCGTTTAATGGGCGGCGATGAAAGCTGAACGGCTCCAGATCCACCCACATTGGAAGGTGCCAATGGACGACGTGTTCCATTCGAAATGGTCTCGTAGGTATTGTCCGATGACCAGGTGTCCGTGTTACTGTGATGGCCACCGCCATCCAACTCATCATCAAGATTATGCTGATGACGATGATGATGGGAATGCGAATGATGCAGCAAATCATCATCAATCGGCGGTGGACTCTCTGTGGGCGGTGGTGGTGGTTTCTCTTTGGGTGGCTCCATGGCTCCTACTCCTAGACCAGCAGGAGGAATTGCCAGGCTGTTGCCGCTGCTTAGCTCTAGACCCGTATAGAAGATCTCAATGTTCTCGTAAACGGGAACGGGTCGTAAATGTTTGGGGGCATCATAATAGGGTTCGGGTGCTGCCGCTGCCGCTGCCACTGCTGCTGCTGTCGCATTGTTGGCTTTGGGTACTTGGTAATATGGTTCGATGTCTCCAGCCAGTGATGCGGATGTGTTGTAGTTATCAATTTGATTGCTGCTGCTGTTGATGTTGTTGTTGTTGTTGCTGCTGTTGTTGTTGATGATGTTGCTGGTTTGATTAGTGCTTTGATTATTCTCATTATTATTGTTGCTGTTGCTTTTATTTGGAATGCTTTTTCTGTGGCTTCTTCTCGTTGCTGCTGCTGCTGCTGTTGTTGTAGTCGCTTGTGTTGCTGCTGCTGCTGTTGTTGTTGTTGCTGTCGTCATTATAATTGCTGTCGTCTGTTCATTATCTACTTCATGCATAGATATTGTCGAGCTGACATTCTCATAGATTGGCTCACGTTCTTCACAATCTTTAACTTTCACCATCTCCTTCGCCTGCTCCTTGATCTCCTCCTTCTTTTGCTCATCGGTTTTATTTGGCATAACGATATTATTGACATTGTCTTCCTTCAACTCCTGCTCCTGCTGCTGCTGTTGCTCCTCCAATACCTGCTCCTCCTGATCCCTTACCATCGATGTATCTAGTTCTTGTTCTTGTGCTTTATCCATTTCTTTGATGGTCACCTCTCTATCGATTGCTTCCAGTGCCAGTTCAAGAGCTTCGTTGATCTGTGAATATGATTTTGGGGCGTGGCATTACGTGGCAGGCGGGCGGGCGAGCGAGCGAGCAAGCATCATAATTAAAAGCGTGCAAAAGAGAAAGAAAAAATGCGCCGTGATCGCATGAGATTTTCATCAGTTAGTTTACACACAGAAAATGCTGCTGACTAGAGCAAGAAAATTACAAACAAAAATTTTAAACACAACAACAAATAAAATTAACTAAATTACAATAGAAATAAAATCAATAACTTATCGTTAAACGAGCTAGAAAATTGCAACAGTTGGACCAAATAGTTAGCCATTTTCCTATCTATATATACATATAAATTGGCATATGAAAAGTATCTATTATATGTAACTAATTATCTCTAATCATAATGCTCAGTTAGATAAGCAAGTAAATTAATTCCATTTTTTTGTTGACCGGGAAGTACACTCTGGTCGGAAATATTTCTGCTATAATTCTGCTATATTTTCATGGAATCACATACACTTAAACATTAGGAGATTAATCTCTACCTTTTAAAGAACTATCAACACTATATTTAACTTGGTTTCGTTTTTTTCCCAGATATAATCCTTTCGTATGTATAGTCCAATTCAAGATCTACGTATTTAGCCCTTGAGATTTTCTTTGCCAACACCAACATCGATTGATAATTCTCTAATGGTTAATGTTCGAGCACTTTTAATTGATTTATTAAGTACGAGAGAGATTGTGTGTGTGGATGTTCTTTACGGTGTTTCTAGGAATTTCGAGTCCGCTTACCCAATGCGCTACGATCAAATTGTTTTTGCAAACTGGCTCTCCACACGCACACAATCGATTGATTGGTTAGTACATATGTATATTTTTGCACTAGAAAAAGTACCCGATGCGAATTTAGTTGGCCTGATTATTATTATTATTATTATTATTGACAAAATTCCGATAAGAAAGAAATGCCGGAGACGAACGTCATAAAGATAGTGGGACACCTTTCTGTAGATAACTAAATGATGGTTTCCCCGGCCTGAACCAGATTCCATGAACGAACAGAGACGACTAAATGGTCAACAATTGCAGCTTAGATAAGGCGCGAGAATGATATCAAGAGAACGCAAGGGTGACAAATGACGAGGTGAGCGCCTTAAAGTATGCAACGCATTGCTGAACTGAAACCTCATTAGGCTTCTGACATTTGGCATTTGAAATACATAACAACAAAGAAAACGCAACATGCAAATGAGGAATAAAACAAATAAACAACAAAAGCACAAAAACAACAAGAAAACAGGCAAAAAAATTAAGAGAAACAGAGAAAGAGAGAACGAAACAAAACGAAGAGAACACAGAAGAGAAAGACAGAAGAAGAAGGAGCCAATCAACTTTTACCGCTTACCTCGGAAATTGTAAACTTGCAATAGCTTTTGCTGGCAGTAAGCATGTAAACTATGTAACTGCATTTCGATAAAGTTTAATGAATTAATTAATACAGATAATGATTATATGATATATACAGATACAGATACAGAGATATAGATATAGATATAGAGAGATAGATATTTACATACGCCTTAAATCTAATAAAGAGTAAAAACCTCAACCTGGGATAGAAAAAGGATACAAAATGGATGACAGGCTGACTGAATGGATGGAGGGATGCGGGGGTAAATGATATTGAGTGTGGACTGGGGAGGGGGTGGTGGTGGTGTGTGTTTTCTCTAGCGTTCTCTAGCGGCGAAACTGGCAAGTTTTCGTAAAGCTTTCCCTTAACCTTTAGTCGATCCAGTAGTAAAGACGAAACGTAGCGAAAGCTCATAAATAGAGAGTTTTGTTCGTTGAAATTTATTTGGATAAAATAGCACAACATTATATAGAAGTAGTATATGTGATAGTAATTCCATTCCAACGGATTTCATATTGCTTTATTCTTTTATACTCTTTATTTGGTATGCTCTTTGTGAGGCCATTTCTTTTGTGTGTGTTTGTGTATTAGATTTTTCAGCACGAATATTTAGAATTTTGTTTTTCTTTCTTGTTTATAAGTAGATATATAGGTATATAATATATATATAAAAAACATATGTTTGACATTCTAATTTCAGGTTTACATAAATCAAAATTTCCATATTTTTACATAAAATTGTTTTTTTTTTTTTTGGGGGTATTGGGGTTTTAGTAGAAGAAACTTTTATAATTATAATAATACGTAATATAAAAAAGAGAAATAATAATAATAATAAAAAAAACCAGAAACTGTAGCTTACGTAGCTGGAGCCCATAACAAAACGATCAAAATTGATAGAAAACTATAATAACCAACAGAAAAAATAAATTCGATAAAAGGAAAAGTGAATTTCAAGAATCGAGAATTATCCTCTAAGGAAAGTCCTTCTCGGACTCAGAGAGAGGGAGAGAGAGATAGATAGAGAGCCTTGTTTCAATGTTTAACTAATTGACGTTCAACCTCTTCCAATTTGTTGATCTCGTCGTCTAGCATATCGCTAATCTCTTGGGTGAGAGCCTCCTCGGTGGTATTCGGCTCGAGGATTTCATCGGTTCGTATGGTTTTGCGTATCTCAATATTCACCGGAGCCGGAGTCTTGGGCAATGGCGGCGGCGGCAGTTCAGCTGCCTCCGTGCTGGCCACATAGAACTTGGAGTTATCCACCTCAATGACCTCTTTGTCCTTATCATTCACCAGCACATCCACACCGCTCCGTGTGCTGGTCAATACGACCTTCGGTTCGAGGGTCTCATTCAGAGTGGGATGATGATCAGTGTTCGCAGTGGCGGATTCTTTCTCCTCATGATGCCCGAAATTACGACGCAGAAAATCGAATATGTTTTTGGTTTTCTTCTCTTTAACGGGTGGTGCTGGTGGTGCTATCTCTGTGGCCGTTGGTGTGGCAGGTGTTGTCACCTTAATTTCGGTTTGCACCAGATGTGTGCGAGCTATCAACGCCGATGGATCATCATCGGGGGCTTCGGCAGTTGTTGCAGTTGCTGGGCCATAGCCTGTGCGGCTTATGGAATCAGTTCCCGATGCTGAGATACAACATGCCTTGGGTATGGGTATCTTGGATTTGCGTCCTGCCACAGGTGTGGACGGGGCCATTGTCGAGGCGGAGGTGGAGGCCGTTGAGGTGGGCAAAGAGGATTTCATCATTTGACTGCTGGCCAAACGCTCTTCGGCTATAATTTGCTCGCACGTCTCCATCAGAGCCTTCGAATGAGCCGCTCGAGCATCGCCGATGGGCGAGCTGATTCTATCGCAACGTCTGACCTCATCTTCAGTCACATCCTTAAAGCCTGTGGCCGGGATGGGGGCTTTCCTCACATCGATGCTATCGCAAATGGGTTCCTGAGCGGGGGCCAAGCAATCGAGAAGACCGGCACAGAGAGCTATGTCCTCTTGACTGGGCGGTGGCACCACTTCCTCGATTGGTGGTTGCTTGTCACATTTTTTGATCAAATCATCACTGATACTCTGATAGCCCGTGCTGGGCAGTGGTGACTTGGCCACATCGATTCTATCACAGGGCGTTTCTTGAATGGCCGCCTCCTCAAGATGCTGACGATCTTCTGGGGATAATTCCAGATTTCTGGGTGCTTCTTGTTCGAGAAACTGCTGGCATAAAGCTATATCCACTTGAGTGGGTGATGTGGGTCGCGAGCTGGCCAATTTGAAGAGGCTCGACTCGTTGGGTGGACACAATTTCAGGGAGGGCATCTCGGACGGTGAGATGGGATGCACTTGGAGAGTATCATTGGGTGCCAAGGGATCGTTTGTTGTGTTCTTAAGAGGTAAGAAGTTGGGAATCTTTCTAGCAGGCGGACTATGCACAATGGCCCTAGTTTGTCCCACAATTGGAGCATAATCGTCACTCGAACTGCGATCTACCACATCCTGAGAGAGTGGAATTTCCCTTTTCAATGGTTTGGGTGATGCCGGTGGCGTTATTTGAGGTATACGACTCCGGGGCAGAGGTCTAGGAGAGGGTGGTGCTATCTGTGGTGATGATGATTGTGTGGAGTTTGAGTCGTGGCTAAAGCAATTCGATAATTGCTTCACTGTATTCGGTTTGGGTAACTCATCGGGATTGACAATTGTCACGGGTGGAGCACACATCACCACCTCGATTGGAGGTTGAGGTGACGGTGAAGATGGAGACGGAGTTGGAGGCTCCGTCACTCTCGTCACTGAACGCTTGGGCGGAGCTGGTGGTGTGCGTGGTTTATCCAATTGTCGTGAATTGAATATCTCCACGCGACCATTAATGCTAAATTGTTGAGGCGTTGTGGGTGAGGAGGAGACAGGAGCAGCCGCAGTAGAAGTGGGACTAAAACTGGATTGAATCGGCTGCCTTACAGCCTTGGGTGACATGGGTGGTTTGCCCAGAGGACGTGGTATTTGAGTGGGTGGTGTAGGTGCAGGGGCAGGTGCAGGTGCAGGTGGAGCGACTGCAACTGTGGCTGCTGGATTCGATAGTTTCGTAAAATCATAGACCTGACTAAATTGGCCACTGGGCGAGGTGGCCAGCTCATCATTGATCTCTTCCTTCAACTCGTCATCATTTTGAAAGGTCTCATTGTACATTTTTAATAAATTTCGATGATGTATCATCTCATTTGAGGGCTTTCTACGCAAGTTACAATTGCCAGGAGAGGAGGGATTGGGATTGGGATCTATTTGGGGTGGGGTTGGCGGGAACACCTTAGATACCGACACCTTAGAAGCTGCAGTGGGTGGAACTACATCAACATCACAAGGACTTAGCCTAGCGGATTCGATAAAATTGTTAGTAGAACTTACACTAAATTCCATGTCCCGCAAGGGAGGAGCAGGTGCCGGAGCTGGTGGCGCCACTGGAACTGCTGAGGGAGCAGTAGCTACTGCTGCAGTTGTTGGCTTAGGCAATGGCGAAGGATTCAGATCGGTTAACTCATCGAATTCGGCTTCGATTTGATTCACTGCATTGGCCGCCTCCTCCAGTTGTCGTTCCTCTAGGGCCAAGGCGGCGATGGCTGCATTCAGTTGTTGTTGCTGCTGCTGCAAGTCCTCTTGGTTATCCTCTTGAATGCCACTGTCATCGTTGTCATTGCCGCTAATCATTGGTGGTTCGTCTATGATCACAGCTGGCGGTGGAGCCGGTTTAGGAGTCGGAGTTGGTGTGGTTATCTTTGTTGGTTGCTGCTCCTGCTGTTGTTGTTTTTGCTGCTGCTGCTGTTGCTGCCGTTGACGCATGCGCTCCTCCTCGCCCCGCATAATCTCCAGTTGACGTGCGTCAATGAGGGCCACCAGTGGCGGCTTCTTTTGCTGCTCCTCTTTGGTTACGGCATGCTGGAGACTATTCAAACGATGCTTTAGCGGCGGCACTGGCACATCCACACTCTTGCTCGAATTAAAGGCATTCCGCTGTTGCTCCAAACTCTGCATGCGATCTCGAATGCTGGTTATATCGCCCGACAGACGTTTCACTTCCTGCTTGGCCGCCGGCGGTGGCTGCTCTGCAGCTCCTGCTCCTTGATTATTGCCATTGGTCAGACGATCACGCAAAATTAATTTGGGTGCGGGAGCAACTACTCCTCCTACAACCTGTGATTTGGCCTGCTCGAAAATCTCTTTGCGCTTCGATATATCCACCTTGGGTACATCGACTTTGGGTTGCTTTTCCACACCCTCCTGGGTATCGCTGGGCGATGTCACCTCGAAACCACTAAGACGATCTTCGATTTTGGAGCCACGTCGTGTGGGATAGGCAATGGGTTCCCCGCCGGCATCGCCGTTCTTAGTGTTCCCGTTGCTAGTTCCATTGTTGCTACTGGCACGCTGCACACGTTGCTTGTAATTCTGAATGGCTCCCTCATAGGTGTACTCACAGGGATCTGGGGAACTAGCTGGCGCCGTGCTCGATGCTGTATCATAGCCCGGTGATGATATGTATTCCCTGGCGGCTGCAGCATTCGCTGCCTTCGATGATTGGTCAGCATTTAAGATGGGCGAACCCACTGCTTGATGGTTTCCAGCATTTCCATTGCGATTAATGTGATTCTGTTGCTCTTCAATGCTTGAGGATTTGGTGGCAGCAACAGATGTAGCAGCAGCAGCCGAACCAGCAGCTCCGATGGCCTTGTCTAACTCAGCGGCATGATCACTCTAAAAGGGGAGGAAGGGAAATTAATTAGTATGGCTACAAACGAATTCCCTTTTTCCAATTAATTTTTATCACTATCGACCCCCGAATTTTCCGGTCAAAATCATTTCCCTCTCTCTCTCTCTCGCTCTTGTTGATCCCCATGCTCCCCCCCATGCTCCATTTCACAGAAATGTCATGAACCAAAGACATAAATAACCAAAAAAATAAAAACATTTTTTTATGAGCTGGTGACAAGCGCGTCTAATTGCTCAATCTTTTCCAATTCCAATTCCAATTGCAATCGCAGAAGTGGAAAATTTGTTATTATTATTTTCTTTGTTTTTTCTTATTTTATGTTTTTATTTTATTTGTGTGTGTGTTGATTGCCCCGAGTGAGCACATTTGATTAATAAACAATTTGTGTTTATTAGCCCGCGTCGCTGGCGAAGCAAACACTTTCCAAGAGCATCATCCACAATTGGAGGAGCTCCACATGCAGCAAAAAACCAACAACAAAAATTGTTGATGAATTAGATTTAATTGTTAATTTGTTGTAATTGTTTATAAATGTTTTGACAGCAGCAATAAAGCTACGAAGCTTAACAGCTAAATGGCTTTTGATGATGCGAAGAGATTGAGATAAAGAGAGAGAGAGAGGGAGAGGGGAGAGACTAGACACATTGACCTCCTTCTGGGCAGGTACTCACCATAACACTATTGTTGTCATAGTCCTCGGATAGACTGCTCTTGCCACTGGCACTGCTGGTACCGATACCCAAATCACTGAAATCATTCGCCTCATCCTCATTGTAGACAGCCAGCGATGCCAATTTGTTTCGACCACGCGACCCGCCACGTTCAGCCCTACATAGAGAAAGTGAGGGAGAGAGGAAGAAGGAAAACAGGAGTTTTAATTTGATTTTCAATCATTTTCTTTGCACTCAATTTAATTGCACTACTTGCCTCTCCTCCATCATTTCGGTAAATGTTTTCGATTTTCGTCGCATGCGATCATGCTCCTCCAATTCGAGCTTTTTCGTTTCCACAGCACGATCAATGATGTGCTCGACACGTTTTCGCCGTGATGATTTCCAATTGTCAAGGTTCTGTTTTTGTTTTCAATTCCAAAAGATAGTGAAAGAGAGGAAAAAAAAAAAAAAAGGTAGCGAAAGTTAGTCATATGTATATAGAAAATAAATAAAGGCAATATCTCATCACAACATTTTGTATCATATTATTTTCGGTTATTGTCGAAGCAAAAGCTGCCCATTTTTGAAATTGACAATTAAAAAGTTTTGCTTGAACGGAAAGCGACGACAACAACAACAACAACAACAACGACGACGTGACACAAAGGTGAAATGTGAATGCGGCATGAAATTTGTTTTTGTTTTCCAAATTCATATTTGTCTATATAAATATCTAAACGTACATTAGCAATGGTATTTGAACCTGTCACTTTTTATACCCTTAAAATGAAGGTTATATTCACTTCATAATTTCCCCGTTTAAACAATCAAAATGAAAACGAAACTTCAATTGAAATTACTGGAAACTCTATACTATTTTTGGGATAAAATTTGTTAAAAAACCTCATGTTCATCAAGCTCTAATTCAGTCAAGTTTTGCACGATTTTGATAAGCTATATCTTTATATTCTTCTTAATTATTCTTCTTTTAATTGTCAAAACATTAGATTAAAAAAATCAAGTGACAATAAGACGACTAAGATAAGACAGTTTGAAGGTAAAACTTGGCGTTTTGAAGGAGTGCAACAAAAATAGTAGCTCAATTCTTGTTTTTAGGATACAACGCAGTGTTTGATAGTAAATTTTCTTATAGGTTTTTTCATTCAGTCTGCAAAACTGTAAGGCACTTTGCTGTCTCTCTATATTGAAGAGATAAACATAATTCGATAAAAAATGCAAAAATCTTCCACGGAAGCATCTTCATCAGCATATCAGCATTTTGTTTTCCATTCACAAGCGTGTTAATCAGCTAAAGATTCGTGTTCTTGTGTTCTCTCTTACAGCTTCCGGGAAATTGTTTATGGCATATTGAGAAACTTTCATTTCGCTAACCAATAGAAACTTTTCGCACAGCATTGTGATTTGTTTGGTAAATAAAACAAACACAGCATTAAACAACATTTTGTCGCCCATTAAAACGGGGCACATTTCTCACTTTGGACTTCCTTTCCCATCGTTTTAAAAAGGCATACGCCATGGGCATTTTAATAGATTTCTATTTGCATTTCGCATTTTAAAAACCAAAAATGTTATATGTCTGGGAACAAATTGAAATCGATGTGTGCTACACAAACTGATCAGCTGATTAGGCAATGAGTGAGTGAATGAATAGATGAAAGGAGGTAAGTACAGTCACGTCGAAGGCAAATAGCCAGTTTGAGGTTATGGCAACAAAATTTGCATGTAACGCAAATTGTGTAAAGTTAACAAAAAAAAAAAAGAGAGTACAAAAAAAAACTATCAACGAAAATGTAATAGTAGTAGATTATGCAATATCTTTGGCCACATCGTCGGGCGCGACGTGCATAGAAAACTGGAGCGGCGGTGACCATAACAAGCCCCAAAGCCCAAGTCATTTATCTAGCGATAAATGTGTTTTGTTTTTCTTTTCTATTTTGTAGTAATTTTTTGTTGTTTGTAGTTTTTTTTTTCGTATGCGAAAAAATGTCAACTAAAACGTTTGAGAAATTTTTGTCACGATTTCGGTGGATGGTTTCTTCAACATCGCGTTAAGTTACTCACATTCTGCCACTCCTCGGGCTCTTCTTTCTTCACCTCCTTCAATTTCTTGACCTCTTCGGCCTTTTTGAGCTGCTGCTGTGCGGTTTGATATAAATTGCATGGCTTGATCTGCACAAATTGCATGGGATTCTTGGATGGCGGCGGCGGTGTGGGACGTGTGACACGAGCCTTTGCCACATACGATGTGGAATCGGGTGTTGTTGGTGTAATGGACTGCAATTAATGGTAACAAAGTAAATAATATAATTAGCATAAATTGTTTCAATTGCATTAAATTGAAGGCAGCTACTGCAGAGCCACCAAACTGACTGACTGACTGACTGACTGACTGCCTGACAGGGTGTCCAGGGTGCGGTCTGTGTCTGTGTGTCGGTGTGTGTGGGCAGAGTTCATCAACTCAATTTGTTGTTTCTCTCATCGTCGTACAATCCTATTAAGTATTTACTTTATGTCTCGCAATTTTTATAAGCTGGCAGCTGCTACTGCCACTGTTGTTGCCTTGAACTGCCTTTAATTGCGAATACATATTGAAAGGACTTATATGGCAATTTAAGAGAATGAACCTTGGTGGCACTTAAAAACTCTAGTGAAATCGAGCCAACATCTGACTGAGTCAGCAGCTCTAAGTCAAGTCAAGTCTTTTGATTTAGCAAGCCTCTAAAAATGTTAGAAAAGTTCACAAAGAACAATTTAAACTTTGAAATGCTTTTTCCAACAACTTATATGCAGACATTGTCGTAGTAGGAGAAAAACCTTAAGAGGAGAAATCAAAATTAATGTATCTAAATTATCAATTGTTTAGCTAATTAAATCCTTTCTTGATATATATGTCTTATTGCAAGGTTTAGCCCCCCCGCCCCTTATGGACGCCCATGATTTCATAAGTTGGCCTGGATTGTGTTGACGGAAGTGTTTGCCCATGAAGAGCGATTGCCATGCACACGCTTCGCTTGACTTTTCTTTTCTTTGGCTATAGTGGGTGGGTCAAAGCACTTGGAAACCTCTTAGGTGTTTCTTTTGAGGCTTTTTTCTTTTCTTTTTTTTTTGTCGTTAGAAAGGAAAAGCAAAACATAGTTGCACATTTCTATATGCCTCACTGAGTGCTTGAGCCTAGGCGCGACAAAAGGTTGAAAAAAAAAACTCAAGAAACTAATTTCTTTTAATAGATTAATTATCATATTTTGTTTTTTTTTTTGTTTTCATTCCTTACCGTTTTCTTGCCACAACCATTTGTGTCGCCACCATTAGTGGATGATGTTGCTGATGTTGACATCAGATCTTCAAGGCTTCCAACAACATCCTGGTCGATGGTGGTGGCCTCCATTTTCTAGTATTCCTTGTTTCGTCAAATGTGTTTAGGTTACTCAAAATGTTGTCGTCTAGATGATAGCGAACGGTTTTCTCCCTTTTGATGATGAACAATTTTTTGGCCGGTTTTACGGTACGGACTACCTCACATGGCAATAACGCCAACGCGGCTTCAGCTGCTGCTCTTTAAAACAACAGCCGCATTATAATCAATAAGTGTGTGTATATATAAATTTGTTTCGAAATTGTTGTTTATGGCTTAACACCCACACACAGACACACTGTGGGGCTAGGTGGCCATCACAAGTCAAGTAATTTAAAGGTGTCCAATTTCATTAGCTGCAAAGATAAAAGCATAAAAATGCATATTAATTGATCGTGTGTCAAATGCTAAGTATGCATAATTTTTAAAGGGCCTTAAACTAGAGCCTAAATAACAATAAAATGGAGATGGAAGGGGAGAGACAGTGGGCAGAAGATCAAGAAGAATGTGCTCAGCCGGTTACAGCATCCGTTTGAGGGAGAGAGAGAGAAACTCTTAAACATTTCCTAAGTACAATTTTGAGTTCAATTAACATTCATCAAAGTGCATCATCCATAAGATGTAAGATGCTTTATCTAATTGTGCAACCGACTTGACTTGACTTGACTTGACTGACTGACTGACTGTCTTTCTGGTTGTCTGAGTGTCCCCCACGCTGGTATGCGGGTCAATCTTCTTTTGCCGTAGTCATCAAGCGCAGCACATTCACATCGTCATTCTCATCCTCATGGCAGTCGGCCTACGACTTTGCTTGCTTGTTTTTTTTTCTTCTCTTTTGCCCATTGTCTTTTGTCTACTTCATGGTGACCCGGTATTTTTTGATCGTTTTGTTACGCTTTTCATTCCCTCCTACTAATTAATAATTATTAAGTATTATTTTCTTGTAATCGAGCTTGTTAATTATTAATTTGTGTGTATGTATGTGTGTGTGTGTGCGACACGATTTCGAAAGTTAAGGAGAAGCAGCGAATGCATGTTCTTTTCGAAGCTTCACATAGAATCTATGGGTGGATAGGTAGGCGTTGCTATCTATCATAATTATTAAGGCTTAAATGACAGGCGAGAGACATGGGTTTTGGATGTAACAATTTGATGGATGATGAAAAATGAATGGAAAAGATTCGATACGGCTTGCAACTGACCTTTGTTAGATCAAGAAGAATGGAAGTATTGTAAAGTGCAATGTAAATTGCAGAGGAATTCTCAGAGAAACATATTTCTATATGAGGAAGTAATTAGAACCAAAAATTAAATCCATTAACTTGATTTCTTGTATTTAGCACTAACTTGCCTTAAAGTATGCTACAGTTTTAGTTGAAAACTGGTTTACTTAGTCAAGTATAAACCTATTTAGCTAATTCTAATCACTTTTTCGCTTGAAATTAACTATTAAATTTGACTATTATAAAGTCTTAACTTTTGTTAATGCTTTCTTGTTGTAATCTAGTTTAAAAGTCAAAGCTTTCACGAGTCTCAATGAATTGAATTGTTAAATCTTCTTTCACTCAAAACGCTTCGAATCGTATTACCATGATTGGAGCTTCGATAAGAGTGTGTGTGAATTTAATTGCTTCAATGATCATGATGTGATCATCTTTATTCAACTCTCTCACACATTCACACATGTCACATTTGATCATGATATGAACATGTACATATCTTGTGTATGTAGATGTCAACGTTGGTTTTATTCAACACTTCCATTACTTCAAAGAGCAGGCCATATCAGGCCATGGCACGCGGCTAATCACTTTAAGATGTTGAACACTTTGTTGGCCATTGCTAATTTGCATATAAAATGCAACAGCAACAATTAAAGAGCGAAACTTTCAAATTGTAATAATTAACGGTCACACACACACACACAGAGAGCTGAGCTGTTGGCGAGTTGGTCTCCCAAGATAATGACCAGACCAGACTCCCCAGACCAGACCAAACCAAACCAAACCAAACCGAGTTTAGCAAATTGCAATAATTTAAATTTAACAGAAACTAAAACAAAGTTGTCTTTTTTTACATAAGCAACAACTTGGCAACTTTCCACTAGATGCAGAGACAGTCGGCCGACTGAGGGTATGGACAAACGGACGCATTAGCAATAATTATTAAGCGAACAAAATGATAATTAGATAAATACCAGAAGAAGTAGACGGCAAACATAAGATGGATAGATAAACCCAACTATCCCCACCCTCCCTCCCTCCTTCTATCCCTGGTCAAACGTCTTGCTTACCATTCAGTTACAAATTGTATCAAGATGCTTGTCTTCTATATGTAGACACAGAGACGTGTTGAATTAATTGATAAAATGATCAAGATGACGATGGAATGGATGGATGAAAAGAATTCCGCGCAAACACACACACACACACACTCACACACACAGACACACAAATGGCGCATAAATGCCCAGCAATTGTCTTTGACTTTACTTAGCAAATGATTCGCCACTCATTACCGTTAATTAACAAAGATCAAAGGAAAAGGGATCGCAGCTAGAAATGCTAGAGATCACACAGAGTTCCATTAACAATGCCAAGTCTTTGATTTGGCTCTTCTTTTTAAATAATATTTACTTTCAAACTACTGGAAAATCAACTCCCACACAAACACACCAACACACACACACATACTCATTATTCACACAATGCCATTTTGCCAATGGAAAACCGAAAACAAACAAAAGTCATTCACAATTTGTTTTTTTTTTTTTTTTGTGAAGAGAACCCCTCTGGCGCCTTTTGTATCTAATGGGTTAGACAAAAAATAAGCCAAAGAGGTCTAATTAAATATTTATCAAGGGATTTTAATCTAAAGACCCAACAGCAACAACAACCTAACGAATTTTCCTCTTATCAGACAAGTGAAATCGCTCGACTAAGCCAAGATTATGAGCATTATTAAACAAAAAAAAAGAGAATACAATGGATATGGTTTGTTTGGGTTAATAGATAAAAGAGGAACAGAGAGAGAGAGAGAGAGATAGGCCTAGACACATGGGCGTAGTTAGTTTTGAAGAAACTTCCCTTAGGAGCCTTAAGTAGGTCTTCAGGGTAAAGCTTTCTACGTTTCAAAATTGTCCACTTTCAACTTGATTATATATGCGGTAATCAAAAGTAAAGCAAAAGTGGAGCGGCAACACGCTGCTTGACCAGGTGAAAAGTAAAGTTAAGGTGACATTGTAATAAATGTTTAACGTGACTTCAAATTAAAATTAAATCACGAAAAAGTGTGAAAAAGAAAAATCATTAAGCAGCCGCCACAGCAAACCCACTAATAAACCAAGCCAGCGACGAGCCAAGCAACCAACCAACCGACCAACCATTCATCCGTCCATCCATCCATCCAGTCGAGCACCACCCAGAGCTTTGTGATGACTTCTCCTTCACTAGAGAAAGAGAAGAGCGCCTCTTACATTCATCTCTCTCTCTCTCTTTCTATCGTGGTGTCAAGCTCCGTTAGCCCGCCGGCCACTGACACTAATGACATTCAAATTGTTGCGCCAAAAGAAGCCATAAAACAAAAAAAACAAAAAAAAAAACACAGAAGAGTAGAGAAACAAAATCAAAGCGCAAGACCGAGAAAGTGCTGCAACGAGACGACGCGACGTTCAGGCAGGCCACAACGAAAGGCATGCAATTGAAAGTGTCGCCGTCGTGTTGTTGTTAGCGTTGATGTTGCTTGATATGCAGCCATCATTCATGCCGTGGCCAAAGTGAGCTGAGCTTGGCTCATAAATCGAAGCCATGACGACTGGCGAACGGATGAACAGACGGACAGAGAGGCAAGCCGACTGGCCGTATGGCCACTGCCGTCGCTTCAATGAATTTCAGTAATGTAATGTAATGTGTATCCACCAGCAACTTAGATATCAAAATATAGATATACTCATGCCCTCCATATTCATGTCATGCCATACCATTTTCACTTGCTCTACAAGTGGAGGATTTCATAATGCACTTGGCTCCGGTTATACGTGTTGATCGAACTCAATTGCATTGTTATGATTATTTTCCATTATGCCAATGATTTTTTCTTCTGAAGTATCAAAGTTTCACCAAAGCATCTCTAACTGGAAGGTAGGTAAAAGGGCTATCCATGAACTATAGATATTAGATTCTGGCAAATAGTTCTCTAGACTGAACATTTAATTTGTTAACATTATTCTTAATAATAAAATTATTAGTTATTTCTAAAATTTATATCAACTTTTTTAAGTTAAAGAAAAACTCTTTCAAAACAAAACTGCATACCATGGCGTATGAGTAACATTTAAATATAGAACTAGTTCCTAGCATGGAACTATTTAAAAATGGCCATATTGCATGTCAGGGCGTATGAGTAATATTTGTTTGAAGAACTAGTTCCAAACATGGAACCTTTAAAAAATGGCCATACTGCATACCAGGGCGTATGTGTAATATTTCATTGAACACTGGAACTAAGTATTTCAAAATGGTTTGAATTTAATAATTATTAAAAATCTAAGCAAATCTTCATTCGTTCAAATTCAAATAAAATAAAATGCTCTAGTTATGGATTAAAGCCTTGTGGCCTCTTTCTTCCAGTGGAGCCTAAAAATATTCATCCCCTTCCTCATTGGCAATCATGACTACGCTCCTGTGTCTAGCCAAACGGAAGGCATTAAAGAAAATTTCCACACTTTTGATTAATAAAATCAAAGAAAAACGTATTGAATATATTTTTCAAGTGCATGCTATTCACTTTTGATTCAAATAGATATCGTGATATCATGATATTGAAAGAATTTATAATACCCAGCCATTGAAATATTTTTTGTTAACCTTCATTTTTTCCGTGCTTTTAATTAATTGTTATATTTTTCTTTTTCAATTCATAGAGAGTAAAGGGGTAGGTAGGCAAAAGAAACAAAAAAAATTTAGTGAGAAGAAGCAAACAAATGAAAGTGAATCAAGTGTGAAGTGAAGTCTTTGTCTGCTGCCTCCTTTCCAATCACAGCAGCATCAGTACCGACAATCGGCAACGGCATCGGTCGGCCAGGTAGCAATCTTGGTATGTTGTTTGTATTATATATCATTGGGCACCGATCTGCTACTACCACGACTTTTTGTATAGTACAACTATTCGACAATTCGACACGCAAAATTTTCAGTTCATTAACATTTCAATTTCGATAAAGCCATGCACTTTCGCTCAACAGCGGTGGCAGCAGCAACAACAACAGCAAATCAAAAGATACAAATCAACAGTCATGGCGATTGTGTATCTATGAGATTGCCCATGTCAGTTTTGTAGATATTTCTATATATGTACAATCTATGTCTCTGTGTGACTGTGTGTGTGTGTGTGTGTGTCTGTATGTTAATAATAGTTATTGACTTAACTTGGCACATTCTTTTTTTTTGTGTTTCTTTTTTTTATCTTGACGCAGCAGCAGCAGCAATTTGTAACTGTAAATTTGCCAAATCAGCAGCAAGAAAATTGCATAAAAGCAAAAAAACACAAAGCAAAGCATCAAACGAAACGAAATGAAAGGAAAACCCAATCTGAATTCAAACAAAAAGTTATTGTATCGTAGTGTATCTGCAACATTTGCATTCTGGCAATTTGATTTCAATTTAAACGTATCTCTTAGATACTTGCATGCTGCCAACTGTTACTGCTAAATTTGTTTGTTGTTGTTGTTGTTTCTGCTGTTGCTGTTGCAATTGTCTGGCAAATTATTTAGCCATCTGGCCAAAGGAAAAGCAACACTTTGAAACTGATCTCCTTGGCTGGCCGACTAGCTGGCTGCTGCTTCATTAGCTGGAAAAAGAAACGATACAAAACGCCTCCACGACCACTTTTCAGTGCTGTCAAATTTCTTCATTAATAATAACAAAAACTACAGTTCTTAGTTATTTAATCAATGCTCATTCTCTTCTCCTCCATATCCAATTTCAACTCCTCCTCCTTCTTCTTCTTGGCGGCACACGTTCACTTGGGCTAAAAGATTTCAACTTCAACTCAGTTTACCCCAAAAGCCAGCAGCAACTCTGTCTTGACCCATTTCGCGTGCCTGCCATATATTTCTGCCGCAGCCGTGTGGCAGTGGCACTTACAAAATACAACAACTACGCGGAGGAAAAAAAAAAATATCATATTATTTGCATTAAAAATGAGTTACATGTTCAAAATTTAAATTCGTACACACCCACCACACCGCAAACACGCCTCAAAAATTTACAGAGTTGAAAAAGAAAAATCGACTAAGAACATTTTGGGTTCTCGATTTAATTAAAAAACAAAAACAAAAAACAACAGTATACAAAAAGAGTAAATTGAGTTTGTTGGAGGCGTGTCCAGAACTAACACTCTGTATAAGCTTATATTGTTTCTTGATTAACTTCCCTCAAGGTGGATTAACTTAAAAATGTTGGCCATAAAGCTGCATCAAATAAATCAATTTAGTTTTGCATTTTTTGACTCTCTCTCAGTCTCTGTAATCCTGTTTTTTGATGAATTAGTTCTGTAATTTTGTTCACTGTTTTTTCTCTCAGAGAACTACTGAGTTTTAAAGGATCATTTCTATTTTCCTACTTATAGTTTATGAAGCCTTTTCGTGTTGTCTTTTTTCTCTCTTTTATACATTTTTTCATTGCTTTATTCTTTCTTTTCTAAATATTGTATCCTTTTTTCTTTGCATTTCCTTTCTTTAGTTATTCTACCATGCTTTAGTTCTATTTGCTTTCATCCATTTTCATTTCTATTTTTTTTTCCCCCAATTCTAATTTGCTTTTAATTATTGTTTATTTCAAGCTTTTTATGTCTTTTTAATGTCTACCCAGACCGACTTCTTTCTAAAAATTCTCTTGCTTCTCATACTTTACATGAGTTGTTCGAAATCTATCTGCAAACAGCTTGCCCTTTCATCACCCCGAAACATAGGAAGAGTATACAATAATCTTTAACCTTACATTGATTTTTCATAACCCTTTCGTCTCGTTCGTTCGTTTTTCAGTTTGGCAAAACAAATCAAAGTCATGCGTAGGCCGGCCGTATTTTTCTCTGTTGTTGTTTTTGGCTCATGTTAAGGTTTTGAGGCTAATGTCGCCGTTTGTATGTGGAATGAGGCGCCCCGAAGAACAAGCAACTCAACTCGATTGATTGTTTGGGCCAAAAATTTCATATATGCCTTCGAGTTACAAAATAGTCCGCAACGAACCAAAAAAAAAAGCGACCAACCCATTAAAGAAACAAAACAAAAAGCGGCAACGGCAGCAGACACGCCCAGCAATCCCCCCTCATTTCTGGCAGTCGCACATGTGCAGCACATGCCATGCAACCAGGAGGCAAGCACACAGAGAGGTCGGTCGGTCTCTCCAACTCAAACTAAACTCTAAAACTTTTTCCATTTTCCCAGTTTGTTTTTTCTTCCATGCGCTTCGCTGAACGTTTATAGAATTTTTCATTATTATTGTTTTGGGGCCATGATTTTATGTTGGGATGCCCAATTCGACCTGAATTTATGCTGGCCAACTAATTGCTGGCAGCTCTAATGCAGCCATTCTGACGAATCTGGCAATTATGTGGAGGTGGGCGAGTATTAATCATTCAGTTATATATACATACATAATTCATCTGATCTAGTCCATTTGAAATTATAAGTTTATAAAAATCAATCAACTGACCTCACTTTCTTCTCAACTAAAACAATATTGCGAATTTTGTGCACACGAGCTAAATTATTTTACTCAATTAACCAAAGATAACAGATCTACTAATGATTGCAGCTATTAAGTGTTAAACAATACTTCTTTAAATGTTATTGATCACTTTCAATCACTAGTTATACTCGATATTCCTAGCCATGCGGATCATGCTGAAAATTTATTGTTTATTATGAGTTTGTAAGAAACTTTGAATGGAATAAAAACGTTTTCTTCTTTATAAAACACAGCCAACTTTAAGTTACCAATTTTGTCTGTGAAAGTCATGATAGTAGCATATTGGAGGTTCATCACTGCCGTCTCACAAATGCTAATCCATGGATTATATAAGCCTTGGCTCTTTAACGTCACCGACGAAGGTTGTCGATTCATTCGAAAAAATGTGGCCAAAATTGTTTATAATCCTGCCCTTATGCAGATTGTATTTAATCAACTGGAACATTATTCAGTTCCTATTTTTTAGACTTTTTGGACTAGACCGATTAGATCTTAATAGACCCTAATTTTACGCCAAACAATCAATGAACTTATTCAAGTGGAAGAATGAAGCGCTAATTTGAAATAGACTCCAGCAGGAGAGAATCTAACAATGCAGTTAACAGTGCAGTGCAACGCCTTGATCTTGTAACTAATTTATTTTGGTATTAAGAATGTTGAGCATAAATGAAATTGGGAGCAAAAATATAAAAAAAAAATCAACCAACTGTCGTCATTTCTTCTCAACTAAATTGCGAATTTTATATACGCGAGCGTAAATATTTTCGTCCATTAACCCAAGATAATAGATCTACTAATAATTGCTGCTATTATATTAAAAAAAAAAAATCAAATAATTTTTTTTAAAACATTATAGTCGAATTTTATTCAATAGTTATACTCGATATTCCTAGCCATGCGGATCATTCTTGGCATTTGGACGCTGGCTTTCATAGTAATCCTTCCGTTTATTGTAAGTTTGTCAGAAATTTTGACTAAAATATTAAAAAGATTTCCTCCTTGTAGAATACTGCGAAATTTAAGTTTACCAATTTGGTCTGTGAAAGTCTTGATAACAGCGTTTTGGAAGTTAATCATTGCCGTCTAAAGGCGATATCGCGCTACAAAACGGTTATCAACTTTGATTCCAGTCTCAAACAGAAGACCACACAAGTGTTGATCCATGGAGAGATGTTTAAGCGAGCCAATGGCTATAAGCCGTGGCTATTTAATGTCACCGTGGAAGGTTGTCGATTCTATCGGAGAGCCTACGATCCTGTGGCCAAGATGTTTTTTAACTTTTTCAAACCATTCTCAAATTTGAATCACTCCTGCCCCTATGAGCCTGTAAGTGTGTTGGGACAACTCAGTTTGAAACATATTTTTAATTAAAAAACCTTTTTTTCTACAAGGGTCCAATACGTGTCTGGGGTTTCCACGTTTTTCCTGAATCTATTCCAGTTCCAGTACCATCTGGTGATTATCTAGTTATGGTCATGTGGTCCATTCATAACAAGCCGACATTGTGGTCAAACGTTTCGTTTTCCTTTGAAGAGGATTAGTTTATATTATTATCTATCTAAAATAAATAAATTATAATTTTTAAAATAACTCTATGTTGTTGTCCTGTGTTTAATAAAGTGGAACGTCGTTTTGTTCTGTTGATTCAACATTTTAGACTAGACTAATTAAGTTTTAAACGCCTCCAATTTTACGCCAAACAATCAATTGACTTATTCAAGTAAAGTTAATGGGTAAAAAATATTTTCTTTTCTGTTGATGAAACGCAAAGTTGAAACGAAAATGGACAATTTTCAACCGATTTCAAAATTTGTTATCTATTTTTTTCTACACTTTTACATATTTTAAAATGCTTAAAAAGGTTGCATAAATTGGAAAAGTTATTGAAAAATTTTTGGTCAAAATTTAAATTTTCAGAAGGCTATATTTAGGATAATTTTCTACCGATTTTCAAAGTTTTGATGAAGTCTTTATCGAATTTTTATCTACTTTTAAATGCCATCAAAAATTTAAAAGATTGCAAAGCTGGAGATTTTTGAAAATTTTTTGAAAATCTGTATAATTTTGGTCCAAATTCCAATTTTCCCTGGGCTGTATTTGAGACAATTTTTTACTGATTTCAAAATTTTGTATCTATTTCTTGATGCATTTTTACATACTTTAAAATGCTATTAAAAGCTTGTTATTTTGTAAAAAAAAAATTTCGACTCGATTTTTGAAAATTTTGACAGTGCAATTTTTTTCTAAAATCGGGTCAAAATTAGTTTTTGAGATTTGAATGCCATTTTATAATTTACATTCAGAGCAGCAAAAAAAGACATGAATTTTTGAAATCGTCCAAAAATTGGCGTAGTTAGAGGTTTGCAAAGTTGAGAACATTTTGACAGTGTCATTCAACTTTTCCCTCCCAAGATACACATTAAATAATACGGTAAATTGTCACAATTTAGATGCAATCTACACTTAAATAAATAATATTTTAAAGCAAATAACAAAGATGAGTAATGTAAGAGGACAAAGCATCATCAGTTAAGAAACAACGATCATGAAGTTGGGAACGTTCATTTTGGCTCTGTCGTTTGTGGGAGTTCTTTACATCAATTTGAATGTAAGAATCTAACAAAATTTATTATATAAAATATAAAACCATTCCTAAATGGTTTAGGAAGCCGTCATAATGAAGTTAACAAATGCCGTTTGTGAGAGCTACAACAAGTCGTGGGTTGTCGTGAACACATGCCGTTTGAAAGCGGTTAGTCGAAATAGGGCGAATTTAAATTTCAATTGCACCATATTCTATCCGGTCAACGATTTTCGAGTCCATCTGCAAGTGTTCAAGAGGGCAAATGGATATAAGCCATGGCTATATAATGTCAAAATAGATGTCTGTCGTTTCCTACTTCATCCCTATAATCCGTTTGGAACTTTGATCTATAATATGGCCAAGGAGTCTACCAACTTTAATCATTCCTGTCCCTATGTAGTAAGTTGAGTCAATATCAAATAAGTATATTAAAAAAATATATAGATATATGTACGTATTTCTAACAGGGTCATCAAATTGTTAAAGATTTTTATCCAAAATTGGAACTATTACGTCTGCCGTTGCCAACTGGCGATTATATGGTGTCGACACGTTGGTTCTACGATCGAAAACTACAAATTGATGCCAATGTCAGTTTTACATTTGTCGAGGATTTAATGAGTCAATAGAGTTACATATCAGTCTATATCTTTTATCAATTAACTCATATTCTCGTGCGGAAAAATGTTCAATCATTTCAATATTTTCCCCTACATTATCATTCATAAGTAGAGACTAAATATAAATTTTCGACAGTGACACAACATTATGCAGTGGTTACAGATCAATTTGTTTATTTCGTTTATATTTTTGGTTTTGTATACCAACTCCCATGTAAGGTATTTAGAAAGGATTACCAAATACAAATTATACAATAATATATATTTACTTATATAAAGGCAAAACTAACTATTAAACTGACAAATGCCAACTGTGGGAGTTACAACAAATCATGGATCACTATATCCAATTGCCGTTTAAAGGCAATTAAACGGAATACAGTTCATTTCTTCTTTAATGCGAAAGTTCTGCATCCTGCCTATGATGTGAGAAGTCACTTACAAGTTTTCAAGAGGGCCAATGGATACAAGCCTTGGCTATTCAATACGAAATTTGATGCTTGCCTATTACTTAAAAACCGTAAATTACCAATTCCAAGCTTGCTGTACAATCTTGTGGGAGAGTTTTCGAACTTCAATCATACGTGTCCATATGTGGTAAGTAGTGTAGTAGGACTTGCAAATTGATAGTGATCACAATAGTTCATTGATTTCAATAGGGTGACATTATGATAAAAGGATTTTATCCAAAACCTGAAATATTACGACTTCCAGTTCCATCTGGCGATTACTTAGTGGCAACAAGATGGTTCCATGGCAACAAGTTACTAGTCGATGTAAATGTGAGCGCCAATGTGGTCGAGGATATAATGGATCAATAGGAAAATACTGTATGCAAATATCACTTGGATATATATTTCTGCTGGTCTAAAACTGTGTCAATAAATTATTTAAATTGTGTGCTAAATAACATAAATATATATATAACTTTTTTGAACGACTAGTTTTTATTTGTTTTTTTCCTCCACTATTTCTGTTTGTTGGTGTTGCAATTAAAAAACTAGCTGCTTTCAAAACGGAAACCATTTCGGTTTTTTTTCCTTCTCCTTCTCTACTTTTCGTCTACACCTTCACGTACCTATGTCTTTTTCCATACACCTTGCACCTTAAGTGCGGCTTGGTGCACTTTTGGGTAACGGCGGAAGCAGTTGTCGACTTTTTATGATAAAAAAAACAAAATGAAATAAAAAAGTAACTTCAAGTTTGTTGCTTTGGTTAATGTTGTTTACGGTTATGCAACCTAAAATTGTGTTGTTTTTGTACACACATAATTGGGTTGATTTTGTACGAGAAAAAAATAAACAAAAAACTAAACTTTGTCCATGTCGTTTTGTGTATACCCTTGCAAGTCCTTTAATTTAAATTGTAAATGATATTGACAATTCTTTGATTTATAGCTTTAAAAAAATAAATATTTGGATTAAAAATATAAATAATTTTAAAGCTTATCGTAAATCAATTAACTTTCTAAGAATTTCTTTGTATTTATACATAATTTATACTTTAAGTTCTACATAATTTATTTAATAGGAAATGCCCCTCCCATTGCCTGGCTCACCTTTGTTAAAAATAAATATACTCTTCTTTTTTCCAAGGGTATAAAAAGAAACATGACAAGAAAACGATTGCCCCAGATGGTTAAGAATGGGGGGAAGGGGGTAAAAATTGACAGCAGAAGAGTGAAAAAATAATAATAATATAATTATGTCTTTTTTCAACTTACCAATTGTGTTAATTGCTTTTATTGTCAATATTTCAATATAAATTCTGCAAATAAAGAAGAGAAATATTTAATTATTAACAAATAAATACAGGCAAAGTGGTAAACCAAATAATTTACTTGGCTCAACTATCTGGTAACGACTTTTTAGGCAACCTTTTCATTGGCTGCCAAACTGTACGAATATTGCACATAAATCATTGTATAAATTGATTCTTAAACTGTCACAACTCTCGTTGACTCTAAAACTGTCGACTGTTTATGGTTAGCTGTCAAACTGTGCGTATCTTTAAGATATTCTGCGATACGACGCTAATGAAATTCTCGTTGACGTTAATTCACACAGTGAATTGACAGACGACACACGTGAGAGGGAGAGTTGAAAGGGGACTGGAAAACCGCATTTTGAATCGAACGAATGATAAACAAAACTTAATCTAAACATATATCCATATATCTTTCATCTTATGAGCCAGACCAAGACAAGTTCAAGCTACCAAAGTTAGGCATATCCACAATGTATATAATATCGACATAAGATGAAAAACTGATGACGTTTCTCCTTCAGAGACTCCGAGAGAGAGAGAGAGAGAAGAGTGGGAGAGAAGGGGGGCTATAAATAAGATATCTAACTGGAAAGATGTCAGAGAAGGGGGGAGATTTCTCGAGGCCAGCCGCTTTTGTGGTGTAAATCCAAGTTCTACTTCACCAAAGCTACCTGTGGCAAAACTCAGACTCTAATTCTATTCACTCTTGACCAACATCCAACAAAGAATCGCATCATTCTGGCTCTAGCTGTTGTCCGGTTTCGCAAAAGCATTGCATGTGTGCCAGTGTGTGTGTGTGTGTGGTTTTACTTAATTTACTTTACTGTTATGTTTTTGCTTTCCGCTTGTTAAGCAAGAGCCAAAGCCAAGCCAAGAAGTAGCAGCTAGCAGCAGCAGCAGGCAATCGACGTATGTATCTGTCAGATACTTTTTATTATTATTTTTGTTGTGTTTGCGCTGCGCTGCAATTTGACATTTTGTTGTTGGGTGTGAGATGACAGCGTGGGTTGAACCATTAATAATTTCATAACCGTTTCGTCAAATAAAAATAATAATAATAATGCCAAAGGTTAATGCCAACAACTTGTTGAGCCATTGTACACTGTTTTTTTTTTGTCTTGGTTTTTTGGTTCATTTGGTCAGACATGAGCTGCAGCAACAGTTGTTATGCAATATTATTTGTTTCTTCGGTGATTATTTTATTTCGGTTTTCTGTTTCTGTGTTGTTGCTTCATTCGATTCCATTCCATTCGATGTTATGGCCTTTCTTGTCTCTTGTTTGCTTTTGCAATTAACAACACACCATAAACACAATTAATACCAGCTCAAATCAATAACGATTTGCTGTTACGACTTTTATATCTTTGATTTTTATGGATGCATGGGATTTTTACACCTCCTCCTCCTCCTCCTCCACCTACTCCTCCATTTTTAGTCGTTGGCCATTGACAAAGAGAGGTCTTTGTTTGGCGTCTCAATGGAATTTAATGGAATAGATTGCAATTTATGAAATTTTTTTATTATTTGATGATTGTTAGACCAGGTATATCTCGATTTATATAGCCTGACCTTCCTGGCTAGTTAACCCAAATATGATAAAGGAAAATTAAGCCGAATGGAGTCGAGTTATTGCATAAGAACTTTAAATGGCTTACAGTTTGACAAGCGTTGCAACATTCTTTCACAGCCTAGCCATAAGAATTTATCGCCATTTAGAATAAAGTGCGGTTTAAGCCAAGTAAGTAAAGACAAAAGTAAATGGGAGGCGTCAGCCTTAAGCCAATGGATAAGTGCTTATAATGTCTATGAATATCCGGCTTACCGTACCCTAAACCCAAGGCAGAAAAGGAGACAACATGGCGACTAAAGTAGTAGATAAACATTGTCTCAAATCTCAGAGAGAAGAGGGGGGAGAAAAGGGTACTGGTAAAGAAAGAGGAACCTAACCATAATGACAACATGACATGCAAAAGTTTTGTCAAAGCGCCCCAGACAGAGGGGCAAACAATGTAAGCTTGGATGGATGATGAGTTGAATGGGTTACCACCAGCCAGTGCTCCTTCTACCTCCTGTTCCTTCTTTCGTTGCTTCATTGTTGTTCTGTTCCCTAGCCTTCACTCTCTCCCCCTTTGGGCCAGACATACATAAGTAGCCGATGCATGCGGGCGCTTTAATCAACTAAGGATTTCGGTGGGTGGGGGACAAGGCAAGGGCAGAGATTTGTTGTTGGTTTTTTTTTTCTTTAGCACGTTATATGAATAACTAATTGAGAGGGTACACCATAACACGTATAAAGGTACATGGCCAGGAGTGTGTATCTTTTACCGCAGACAGACAGAGAGAGAAAAAATTGGCAAAGAACAACAACAAGAAGTGCTAAAAAGAGAGTTTAAGCTGTCAGTTAGATGGTTTCTATAGCTCCATAAAAAAAACCAAGAACTTAAACTCTGCCAGGACTCATAGAATACATTTAATAGATTTTACTTCATTCTTGAATTTAACAAAAACTAAAGACCAGAAAAAGACTGCAAAGTAAAGAACTAACAGTTCCAAAAAACAGTTTGTCCAATCTTTAACTTCAAAGTGATCTTCTATGGATATTGTCCAACATTACTCTATGAACTTCCTGTGGACACAATTTATGTTGCTTTTCCTTTCTTAATGATGCATTTGTTTTTTTGTTGTTTCTTCAAGTGCATGGGTAGTTATGTACGTAATCTATGTGCATGTACCGACTACCGACCATCGTCATCATCATCATCATCATCTCGAGGGCATTGCCAGTTGAGGGCGTTGCGCTGTAGACGCTCTGAAGCCAACCATGACTGGGCATAAACAACATGAACAAGCAGCAGCAGCAGCAGCAAAATCAAAAAGAACCTCATCTCTGGCCTAAGAAGTGGAGTAGGACAGCAGCATTGGCATCGACATCGACATCGGAGGCATTGGTGGCATCGGGAGCATCGGCATCAGCAGATGCTGCTGTAAAACTCAACCCCAAAAGCCATCTTCATAATCATCATCATTATCATCTAAGAAGTTCGATTCTCTGGGCTAAACTGGTAGCACATTTTCATGTTGTTACTTCTTTTGGTTTTTTTTTTTTTGCCAGGGCTGAGTCATCTTTGCTGGGTGCTTCACAATCTCGGTAGCCAACTGGCTGCCTGTATTTTGCATTAGGCCAAGTTCGATGACTAAGCAGACTTGTTCTGGCCCTCACTCTCATCTCCTCTCCTCTCCTTTTTTCCCTGCCAAGCGTTACTCTTTGAATTTGCCTTTGCCGGCCGGCATAACTTTAATGTGACCACATCGACTCTTTAGCCTGATTGCTTGCTGCTGTCGACGTGGACTTGAACTTGGCTAAAACCAACACATACATACATATAAAAAATTGTGTTTTTCATTGTGAATCAAAGCTATAAAAAGTTGTGAACAAGTCTATCAGAGTTTTATAGAAAAGTAAATATTAGAATTAAATAAACGTAAATTTTTTAACCACTCACATGACTAAAACTTTATTTTATGAAACTTTAGTTAAAATTTCGAACTAAAAATGATTAAAACCTTCAATGAAACTTTTTAAACTCTCCTCGGCATGGTGAATGAGTTTCCAATCAGTCAATTTTCATATAATTTGTTGCTTATCCCAAGCAAATTGCCCCACTAAAATGCCAAACATATTTTCAACGAACACAGAATGAAAAAATAAATTGTTTCACTTCACTGAAGAAACTGACAAAGATCAGTAAGCAAACAATAAAAGAACGACAACTACTGCAACAACAACAACAAACAGCAAAAATTGTTGGGCGGAACAGAATAATTTTGCACGATCATTGTGCTGATTCCATTTCATTGAATTCTATATACACACAATACAGAAGAGAGAGAGGGAGAGAGAGAAAGCTCGATATCCACTGAACCCCAATGAATTCAAATGAAACTGAAATTAAGTATTGATTACCATTGGAAATTGGAATTGTATGATTAGTTGGGTGAGGCGGGAGGGGTAAGGCAAATTGAACTGAAATTGGAACTGGAGCTGCCTGTAGATTTACATCAAACGTAAATTGAGCAATGTACATAAATTATAGCGAATATGGCAACGCTAAAGCCAACTGGAAATTGTTGCAAATTAAGTAAATCAACAGTTGCGCACACAGTTTTAGCAGCTGTTCTCTATCTCACTCTCTCTCTCTCTTTAGTCATAGGTGATTTTCAAACTGTTATTGTAAAGACTTTTGGTTTTGTGTGGTGCACTTAATTTTTGCTTCGCTAGCTGCATTCTCATCTCATCATCGTCATCGCCATCGCCATCATCACCATCGAGATTTGGTTTGGCCTTCACTATGTGTCACGGTGTCGCAAGCATTGGCTTTGAAAAAGAACAAAATACATTCACTACACACAGGCTCAGGAAGTCGACTTGCCAATACCCTAAGTACCACAAATTCTAATAAACATTTAAAACTTTAATTAATAGAAGAAGCTGCTGAACTGCAAACCAAATCACAAACTAATTGAAATAAAAATCATCTACAAACCATGACACATTCTTATCTAGACCATTTCGATAATCATTAATCAAAGAACCAGTCTATCTTTAGTTCCTTCATGGCAGAAACTATAACCTTATATTAAATCTAATCTTAATGGTTTGAGAATGATGTAATTTGTATTATTTTATGAATGATATAGTCACTTTATAGTCTATAATTTAATAATTGGTTAATTGGAAATATTTCCAAGAGAGTTAAGTAAATTTCGAAAGATTTTCGACTATTCTAGCATACCCCTCAAATCGCATGACTAGAGAGTAACTAAATGTAGACAAAGACATTCATTTCTAGTTATTCTGCATTGTTTGTTTCTATTATTTTTCAAATGCATTTAGCTTGAGACAAAAATAAGTATTGTTAAATCATTTTTGTCAGCTAAACTAAAAATAGTAGCGAATAATCATCCGTTAAGCACTTAGTTGATGATTTAAAAGGTGAATAAGATGATGAAAGTAGAATATCTAATTTTTCTCAGCCTCCAAATGTCTGAATTGGGTATACAAGTATATATAGAAGTACTTAGTCTTAAACTCTGTCTCTGTCTATCTCTCGCATGCCTTGAGAGATTCAACGAAGCATGCAACTTAGCAAAAAAAACCAAACGCACAACGCCCACCAAAAAGAAGGCAAAAAAAATACAACAACTTGCAACAATTGCATTGGAGACTTCATGTGAACCATCATCCCAGTTAGATCTGCAGCCATTGTATTCAAACTTATCTTTATCTACCTATATGTACCTGCCACATATAGTTTTTAATTTTTTTCATCTTTATTCGTTTTTCTATTCGCTGTGGTCGCGTAATCAGGGTGTAACAATTACGCGTTTTCAGTTGCGGCAGCTCTCATATGTAAGCACATACCTCTACCTGTACCTGTCTGAATACCCATGTGTGTATGTGTGTGTATCTAAATATGAGTAGTTGTAGATGGGCAGGTAAAGATAGATACTCAAGCTTTGACTGACTCTGCCGCGCCCCGTCACGTCTTCCGTTTTAGCTGTGCTTTGGCTCGCTGTTCTCATTCCATTCGATTCGACTGAACGAAATCATTTTGAAATTATAGACGAAGCAACGAACACACACAAAACACAACACACACACAATACACTCAAATGTCTATTCAACTATTTTTTTATTAGACTTATTCGTACTTTATTTCAATTTTGTGGTTAAGCATTTTGCTTCATGGCTAATTAAACGCCATCTGTTGGCCATAATATTAATGATTTCACATCACTTCAATGTATTAGCTTTCAAGGTGTGCAGAAAAATAGGAATTTGTTCAGTTTTTTTTTTTTTTTTTAGAATGGCAAATGAATCTAATAAGTACCGTTAATGGTGGGTTGGGTGTGGCAGCAGCAACCACCAATCGAACCACGACCACCCACTTAAACACACACACACACAATATTGAATTGAAACAATGTTTGAGGAATTTGTAAAGTAAATTTTATATGTGTAAGCAAATTGGTCAAATGGCATTTGAATGAATTCTTAAACAATTGGATAAAACAATAATTTGGCTATAAATCTAGGCGAATCGACTGATATGTCTGAACGTGTGTATGCGTGATTGTTGTGTGAGGCTAAAGAGAATGGCTGGGTCAAAAAGCCTCGGGTATGGAATGGATACTTAAATTTGACCACAACGGAATTCAGTAAGCAACATTTTAAGCATTGAAATTAATGGCATACTATACATACATAGGTATTGCATAAGGGTATCGATTCGGATTTGTAAAAGTTATCAAATGTAGAACTGATTAATGTTAGTCTTTGGGGGCAAAGCATAATTTAACTGTTTAACACCTAAGATAAATGAAGCTAAAAATTTCTACCTATCTATTTTACACGATTCAATTTCAACTTTCAAATGGGTATAAGATAGATCTTAGCCCATATCGAGCTGACATTCTATTGCCATGGCCCACACATTGCTTAACTAACAAGAAAGACAATCATTCATATTTCATTCCATTCGTGTGTGTCTGTGTGTATGTGTGTTTGTCAGATAGAAAGATACATATCTAATGGGGTTTGGTTAGAAATGCTTAGACTTGAGGCGCCAAATTTCTTATTTATTATGAAATTCTAACGGGAGAGAGGTAAGAGAAATAAAGCTGGCAGCAAAGTGTTAATAAATGATGTAAATCAAAATGCAAAATGCAGAACAAAACGCCTACACGAAGACAAAAAAAACACAATTGCCAATGCAAAGAGAATTGATGAAAATATTTCATACGCAGAAACCGAAAGGAACTGAACAGCGCAAAACCGAACAGAACAGAACAGAAATGAGACCTGGCCAGACCAGAGCAAGAACAGAACAGAACAGAACCGTGCAAGAGACCAGAGACCAGAGACCAGACCAGGCATAGATCATTTTCTGTGCTATTTTTAAATATAAAAGCACAAGCCCCCAAGGCATATGTATAGATAGTTGGGGCCTAACCAAGCAACCCCCACAGATTGAGCGCGTTTAGAATGTATATAGTAGATGCATATGTACGTACATATATGTATACATATCTTGACTCTAGTCAGTCGTCAGTGCCTGTCATTTTGATTTCGCAGCACCGACTTTCATCACATCACAGGGAATGGAGAGAGGGAGAGAGACAAACACAAAGACAAAGAGAGGGATAGAATGGGGGGGAGGGGGAGAGTAAAACTCAACTCAACTTGCATGTCAAATTAATTTCATTCAATTTAAATGCAATTTGACGCTGTTTCACTTAGTGTAGTCCCTTTTGATCGAGTACATACTATGTAAATGTATCTGTATCTGCATCTGCATTTGTATCTGCATCTGTATCTGTATCTGGCAGGTATCTCACACATCTCAAATCATCATGATGCTGATTCAACGTTAATGATGCAATGCTCTATGTGAGACAGCAAACTGTGCGTTTTATTTGTCTGATGCCTTTTGATTAACGACCCTTGGCTAACGAAATTTTTTTCCTCATATTGAAGTGGATTTGTTTTGTTTTGTTTTTCGGTTTTTCGGTTTTTTTGACTGAGCTTACCTCTTGAAATTGTCAGTTTAAGTGGGTAGTTATGCTGTAGTTGAGGTTTTTCGTTGGGATCTGTAAAACACAGAGATATATATTTACAAACACTTTGTCAAAATATGAGAAAAATGTTTAAGCAAATTCATTTTTTTTGTTTCACTTAAAGCTTCTTTTGCTACCTTGTTCTTAATCGAGATCATATGGAATTGAAATATGTACAATAAACAAATTCTAGGCTTAAGCTTAACTTAGGAAAGCCATTAAAAAATATTTTACCTGCAGCTATATTAATGTTCACTATTAACAGCCGTTTAAGCCCCCATTAAAATCTCAGCTGCTTCCTTTTCAATAAAACAGACACGAGACCCTCTAGGAGAAGGTCGACTTTAAGCGAAAAAAAAAAAAAAAAAAACAACAACTTTAACTCTTCGTGTGACCCATAAAACGTTTACCGCTAAGCACATTCAATAATCATTTAGAAACAATAAAACTGCCCTAGAGGAAATCAAAGAGGCAAAAGCGAAAAAAGAAAAAAACGAAAAGAAAGAAAGAAAAATCATGGCATATTAGCTTTAATTAGCTAAAAAGTGAAAAAAAACCCAACTCACACAGACACACAATTTACTTTCTTAGTATAAATTTGAAAATCATTAGGGCAGCAAGTGATATTAAAATTCTGATGGTCATCTATCTACTGGACGCTGCTGCTAACTGATGTACTACTTTCAAGTAGCTAAGGGCAGTCAAGAGGAGCGATGAATGCTGGAGAGAGGCGGGAGACTCGGAGGTCGGAGGGGAGGGCAAAGAAATTGAGTACACAAGCGTTTTTGGGAAAAGTTGTTCACACTTTAATGTGAAAATTTGATGAATGTGAAAATTCTACGGTTAAACATTTTTCTTTTGATGATCTAAGCAGCACGTAGAAATCGTGACACAGTTACGTGTAGCCAAAGTAAGTAGCACGTAAGTTATCTGCATATACTATATACCAACTTACATATATATTTTATACCACTGTGCAATAAAATTTTCAAGTTTCACTGTAAAAGTTTCATTAGATAGTGTATCTTAAGTTTCAGCGTTCCATTTTGACGGGGTCCCCGACCTTACATATGTTTATTTCATATTCATATGAAATTCGATTGCATAATTTATTGTAATTGATCATTATTGATTGATCATTCTAAATGTTTTGTGTCAACTATTACAACTCATCAATTCATTTGAGTGGCCATCAATCATATTCTTCAAATATTTCATTTCAAAACTATTTGAACATTTAAAAATTACTGTTATTTATTATAAAATATTTATTTTATATATTTTAACGCACGTTTTGATCATTCGATTTGCTCCAATTTTCATATCCGCTTCGGTTCATCAACTTTCATTGATTTTTAAATGACCGAAATCTTTAATTTACAGCTATAAGCAACTATGTATTTGCGCAATATTTTAAATGTGCAAAATAACATTTAAAAAACTAAAAAGGAAAAGTTATGACATTTTCAAAACGAAACGAAATAAAACAACACTCAATCAATTCAGTCATTAAACACTTTTTGCTGATTTTTTTTAACAGTTTTGTCTTATGCTAATTTTCAGTTCAGGTTGTGTGTGGTATTAATACATAGTAGTTTAATACTCTCACAAGAAGGGTATATTAGTTTCGTCTACTTCTAGAAGAGAGAATTTTGAAATATTACTAACTCATTCAGAGGTTTATATAGTCTATAGATAATATTATGATGTCTATAAAGAGTCTGCCATTTAAAGTTAATCTAGTAGACTGCTTTAAGAGTAAAGGGTAAGGTAAATGCGATGTTCCCACTTTTTCGTTGACTTAGCGTGACACTTTCAATGTCAAAGTGAAAACAAAAAAGTCGTCTGTTTGCAGATTTTTATATTTTGACAGCATTTAAATGCAATTTTATTATTATTTATGTTTATTTTTATACAACGCCGATGACGACGCGCCGACGACCCTGACACGAGAAAGTTTACTTTGTTTTTTTCTTTTTCTCGGACAGAAAACAAAAAAAGCATCCGAAGACATAATATAGACAACAAAATAAAATATATTTTATTATATTGTTGGCACATTTATGTCACATTATCAGTTCAGTTTGAAATTTATTAATATAAATTGCGTATACGCCCCCTACGCCTTGGCCCTGAAAAAGAAACTCAAACACACACACGCGCGCACATCCATTTGAAGCTGCGCAAAAATTTTTCATTCACTTTGCTATTCTGTTTTCTCACATATTTTTTTTTTTTTTTGGCTCAAAGTAAATAAATTTTTTGTTGCTCATATTTATGCAGCTGGAGGCCTCCAGTCTTCTCAGATCGTTCAGTTGTTGTTGTTGCGGACTGTCGGCCGCTTCGTCACATTTTTGTGTAAACATTTTACGCCTTTTGCTACTTCTGAGTTTAATTAATAAATTTCAGTTCTGTTCTGTTTGCGTTTTAGGCTCTTCGAAATGGATTGTTTATGAGATTTCGAATGGCTAAGACGCAGTTCGTCGAGTATAAACACATTTCACACACACACACTTTGGTCTAACCTCCCCGTAACGGGTCAGAGTAAAGGGCTGAGTGAAAGGCAAAAATTATGGCTCCCCCCTTCCGTTTTCCCTCTACCCTTCATCACACTCTCTCTCTCTTTGTATATGAGTTTATTTTTCTTTCTTTTTTTTGACGTTTTTGCCAGCTCCCAATTAGGGCAATGACTAACCGATGGGAGGAGTCTTTCTAAATGGGGCGTGGAAATTTGCAAATTTCGTATTTAGTATTTTTAGTAATTTAGTTGTCAAATGGAAGAGAAAGAATATATTTATCATGACTTTTTTAGAGAAATGGCACTCCTATTTAAAATACGATAAACTTATAAGATTTATCGGAAATATTTACCTGAAGAATTGGCGGTTTTATAAAAGTTCTTTAAATGAGTTAGCCCAATTTTGTTATTAGCATATTTCAGACAGTTCTAGTTGACTCCAAACCATATTTAAGTCGTTTTACTGTTTCCTCGTCAAACTAATCAAACCTTTTAAGCCATCAAACAGTTAAGAAATTCTACAAAAATATATTTTAGCATATTTTGACAATACTTAGTGCCAAATTATGATGTTAAGTTGAGTAATAAAACCCATTTCACATATCATTAGGCCAAAAAACTACAGCTACAGAGCAGAAGCAAATAACCTATAAATTGCTTAACTTCAAAAGAATCAAAACGACGACAAAAAAAAAAGGTTTTAACTACGATATTCGAACAGCCAGCCACCATCTCTCCTTTCCTGTCTCTATGCATGTATTTAGCTTATAGCTCAGATCAGATCAAAAGGTTATCCATCTATGTTATTTTTTATGCGTTTCTGGTATATAATTTACAGTTTCGCTATAATTTATGTACATGCATAATGAAACAGGAGGGGTCTGGGCTATCTAGTTGGGGATAGACAAATTCTGAAAGCGATTAGCATTTTTATATAATTTGCAAAATGAATTAACTTTGGCTTGTTGGTTAACAGGTTATGTCAAAATAGTAGTATAATAATATCAAGTGATTGCATAATAGAATCAATTCAATTTTGTTAGATAAATCAAAAGAATTTTCAATGAATTCGCATTGTTTTAGTTTCCCCCCCACCCCTCCTGTCTCTCTATCAAGAGAAAAACCAACAGCTGCATTGTGTTTAATGACAAAAGCTGTGAAATGTTTAGTTAAATTAAATAGAAACGTGGGCAAAACAGAAAAAACACAATCAGAAACACATTTTTACCATGAATGATGATGACATAAGCGAGCTATTTTAATTGCGATTTCTTTTCGATTAAAATCGAATCACACAACCACAACTTTTTTTTGGGAGGGGGGACTGGAAGCTTGGCAACATTTGTTGCGCCAAACCAAAATGTTGCGATGGCCGTGGCATTAATTGAGAAGAATAGGGGGGGTCGGTCCATTGGATTTTAGCTAGTCTTCTTTTTGGTATATTTTTTTGCATTATATTGCAAAATAAGTATATGGTACTGAACAATAGAGGTGCCATTAAACCATGCATACACACACACACTCGCACACATATGCATAGTGGTAATTATTGTGTGCAGCGCGAAACAATAAGAGAGGCGCAACAATTCGCCAGACTCACGCACAAGTTTCCATTATACTTTTTTTGTTATTTGCATTGTTAATTTTCTTTTAATTACATTTGCTTAAATACACTTCCCCCTCCTCCCACTATAATGCCCTCTTCCTAATTTGCTGCACGAACAAATTTTTGATTGATATCCATGCAGATGTACAGTGGTGGTCGTTCATAGGCTCATTGTTTTGGCCATTTTCTCGATTGCCAAATAGTTTTATCAAACCAATTTTTTATGCCAAGTTTATAAATATTTCCACAGATTTATTTACATATATTCTGAAGATTTATTTGTATTTCTAAAGAGAAATTAAGAAAACTCTTTGGTAATATTACTTTTCTCGAGAAGATAACTATTTTAAGAGATCTACAGATTTCATTCTCTTAACGCAGTGAAAATTTCCCACAACACAGTGTCACACAATTGCATTAAAAAGCGAAACAAAGTGTGACCATCATCTTCCTCTTGAGCACCATCAAGTTTCGGTTGTTTGGCCATTAGCTGTTGTTGTTATTGCTGTTTACTCGATAAGGCCAATGCAACATTGTTGCCATAATGGTATGCCTGATGTGGTCGTTGTTGTTTGTTTGTCTCTCGTCATCAGTTTTTCCTCTCCACTCCTCTCTTTCTCTTCGTCTGCCTTTTATTATTATTATTTTGACTGTTATGTGCTATGGCCATCATCATTATCATCATCATGAGCATCAACATCATTATCGTAATCATAAGCAACATCATTTTTTTGGCTGCACGAACTTAAACTATGAATGTATCCGCCGGAGTGCATTGAACCTTTTGGCCGAAAGTGGCGATTGTTTATACAAAAAAAAAAAACTCAAAACACAAAAACACTGAGGAGGCCGAGATGCCAGACTGATTAAGAGAGAGAAAGATATTCGAATACCCCGTCAAAAGCCAAACTGAATGATGATTTTCTTTTGTTGACTATGCTGAACGTCACAACATTTTATGTTGACAATGTGTTTTTATACCATGCATCCATAGTATGGTATATTAGAGTCGTCAAATTGTATGTAACCGACCCTCTAAGATATATATATAAAGTAGGATCAGCATGAGTTCTCAGGAACTATAAAAGCTAGAGAATATACAATCTTGCATGTGTTAGCTATCGCGGCAGGCGAAAGGAATCTAACATATATATATGGTTGGTTTTATAAATTTAAATTAGTTTCTTCACTTGGTACATGGTATATCCAAGTCGGCCTGACGACTTACTTACTTTTAACTCTCTTTGACATGATTAGCAACGTGTTAAAACTTTACGATTATCGTTTATCGAATATGGGAAAAATTCTCTTAATTGTGTAACTTTAAGCCAAGTTTTATATTTCCATCGAGCTTAAAATGATTAAATTTAACAGAAATGGCCTCGTCAGTTTAGGAGTATCTCTAAATGGTTCATTCCAAATTTTGAATGCTATTTAATAAAACAACTTTATGCGACCTGTTCCTCATGATTCATTGCGGATTTTGTATGCTCATCACACGAAGCGGAATATATGAATATCAATATTAATATTTAAATAGAAAATCATTTTTATCAGGTTAAGGTCGTTACCAAGCGGTCTAATTTTAAATCTTCTTTCCATTGTTTACATTTTAATGGGTGCTGGTGGAATGTTTGTTTCTTTTTTCCAGTATTCCAGATTATTAAACACTATTAATTCGATATTAATAATCCGATAGAGGGAGATTTCATATAGTTTTTAGCAGAAAGAAGAATGGAATCAAATACTTCTATTCCTTTTTTCAAAGGTTTCAAAAGCCAAGTGAAGCGCATTTCGAAATCTCTATCTCTCTCTAGATTTTTGTATTTTTTGTTTTTGAGCAAATAAAGTAGAATAGAATAAAAAATCCATTAATACCTGCGAACCAACGAGCCGAACTTACCGGAAGTTGACAAAAGTTGATAGTTAATCGTTTGTCGTTGGTTGTGTACACACAACACACACGCACACAACACACACACACACACACTTACACACACATAATGGAACAAAAACAATGTCAACTCTTTTTTTTTTAATGGCTCAGCAAATCAGTCAGGCATAAAGCACACTGACATATGCCAAGATCGTTGATAGAGTGAAAGAGAGAGGATCGGCTTGTATATCGATATGCAAAAACAGAGAAGAAATACCGCAAATTAAGAGCAAAAGCGGAACTTTTGCCGGGTAACCTAAGACAACATGAAAAACAGTTGCCTGGTTTGGTTGGGGGCCGGGGGGCCACACAAAGAGGCAAGACGATGAAGACAAAAGCGCATAAGTTTCCGATGTTGACCGTTAATTAAAGCCACAAAACAAAAACCAAAGGCTAAGTAAGAGGAAGAAGACAATGAGAGAAAGAGAGAAAACCAAAAGACGGTAGCTTCACACACATGGTTGCGGACAAGATCGGGCAACTTATGGGGGCACATAAATTTGTTCGAGCCTTGACTTGACACAGCTGCACACACATTAGAAAATGCATGCAGCACGCGCTCCAATTCATCCCCCAGGGGGGAAAACTCTGGATTACTTAGGGGGGAGCCAGGCCAAAGGGGCAAGTGGGCAAAACGGCAAAAGATTAGGCCTATCAAGGTTGCACCAATCTGCGTCGGCGGGCGTCTCTCTAACTGTTTGATTTGAAGTTTAACTCAGCGACTGTTGCTGCGGCATTCACTTTGCCTGCTCTGGTCAGAAATGAAAGTTAGCTACACTAGGAGAAAAACTCTACAGCCATGAAGCAAATTTGATTCAATCTACTTAATTTCAATTTTGTTTAAGAATATGAAAATTGATAACCGAATTTGATTTATAAAGCTTTATTTATAGTTGTAAGAAAAATGGAATGTTAATATCATATTAATTAAGAATTAGGGAGTTATTCAATAAAGAAGATTTATTTTCTAAGTAAGAGATTGGACTTTAATTACAATTCGTAAGCCCCATAAGACCTAGGCGGCAATTTCAGCTACTTTGGGTAGAGTTCTACATTCAATAGAGAATTCCTAAACAAAATATTTGACCTAATCTAAGATTCTATTGCCACTTATCCTGTATTTCAATGGACCACACCAGATCCTGCTTAAGGTCCTGCCGTCATAACCTATCCTAAGGCTCTTCCATTTGTAGAAGTTAGCAAATGGTTTTCTCTAAGTGTATGCAATTTTAGCATACCCTAATATTGTTGACTCTGGGTAAGAGTATTGGAAAATCATGGCAATATTTTGTTTTTTTTTTTTTTTTTTGTTGCAGCAGCTGCGTTTCTGTCTGGCAATTTATGCTAAATATTGCACAGCCGGCAACAAATCTGCTAAAAAAAAAAAAAAAAAAAAAAAGAAATAAAAGGAAAAAGAAAAGGTATGGAGCAGGAAAAAAAAAAAAGAGAGTTGAACATTGAACGTTGGTTGGTTAGTTGGTTGGGCCCAGCCGCCGCAAAGATGTGTCAGCTGTTGGTTGTTGGTTGACGACGACGACGATGATGACTGCCACATGGCGTTTGCAACATAACACGCATGACGGAGAAATTGTGCCAATTTGTTTGTAGAAGTTGCAAAGTTGCAAAGCCATCGAATACATAGAAAAAGAATGAGAAGACGCGAAAAGAGGCGAGAAGTGGGGGCCTAGTGGTGGAGAGGAGAAGTGTTTAGTTGTCGGCGGCATTATTGATGATGACAGAAATGTGTCGTGTGTGTATTGTTGGAAAGCATTTTATTCCGTCTTTCTTTCTTCTACTTTTCTTTCTAGCCACACAGCTGCGCGGTCGAGCCACAAGATGCCAAATTGCGGCTTGCCATGAACCTTGCCAGAGACCAAGTTCATGACAAGACCAAGACCAGTTCAGTTAACTTTTAGTTCAGTTCAGTTCAGCTCAGTTCAGTTCAGATGTTGATTAAGCCTGGCTTGTAGATGGAGGATGAACAATATTTATGCCATGCATTAATTTTTTTCCTTTTTCCAAAGGCGTCATACATAGTAAAAGAAAGACAGAGATAGATAGATAGATACAGATAGAGAGGTAGAGTGGGGAGAACATTAAATGACCTTGCGCGTAAATTTTAATCAGAGAGTGAGACTGACTCATCTCCACGGACTCATTGGACAAGCGGGACAGACGAGAACGACAGACAGAAAAGCAGGCAAAAATATATAGCCAACAAAAGCTGGTTGCTTGGCATGGATAAAAAAAATCTGGTACCCGGTGCCAAACTATGCATATTATATTTGTGATATCATCTACAAAACCATAAAAGTCTTTTCGAAATTCCTTAGAAAAACAAAAACAACTCAAGCCAACAAGAACCACACAAAGAAAAACAACAACCACAAGACGCCCACATTGTACTGAAAAGAACGTCATCATCAGCATCCGATCATGATCAAGATATAGAGATATATAAGTATGTATGTATATACTTATGTACAGACATACACAAAATATCGCATTAACAAATTGTTATTTTTATAATTTTAATTGAAATGCCAAAAAACCAAGAGAACCCCAAAAAATCAACGAGGCAAAAAGGCGAAAAACAAAGCAAGAAACAAATTTCAAAACAAAGAGCCCAAAAATTATGCAAAAATGAGCAAGAAACCAACCGGAGGGCCGGAACAATCATTTCAATTGGGTCGAGGTTTGTATACCCTTTCGAAGGGAAAACTAAATGACTTGAAATTGCGAGCCACAGAAAGCAATTTCTATTCCACGAATATTCCATCAACAGGTTTATATTCAATAATATGTTATCAGAATAATATAAATTAACCTGAAAACTGTCAAACTTAATTATTAATTTAAAGAAACATTAAATCTACTTATAGAATTGATTTTTTGAATAACTAATTTGAAAAATTATAATAATTTTGCAGTCATTACTTTGAAACGTGGTAAACTTTTGCCACAAATCTATATAGCCTTTTAAGCAAGGGTATTAAGAAACTTACACAAATTAGCACGATAATTTTTTACACAATTATAATTTGCACTTATTCATATTTTCGCCCATAATAATATTGTCTCTCCCTTTCTGTGTGTCTCTCTCTCTCTCTCTCTCTCTCTCTCTCTCTATGTGTCTGTTTACACTCTTGTGTTTCATTTGGGCAATCATGCGCATTATTCAGTTCATTCATTCATTCATTTAGATGAGTAGAATCATTCATGCGATTTTGCTCATTGCCAAATTGCTTGGTCTCAATTTTTTCTTCGTTTTTTCGTTTCGTCCGGCGAATGAAGTTTTTGGAATTGTTTATTTTGTGTGTGTGGTTTTTTATTTGTCATTGTATTCAAAATTATGCAAATTTTTGTTGAAAAAGAGACACAAATTGGTTGGAATTTGCAATAATACCTTAACTATACAGTTAAATTGTAAGTTCTTGACATCATTTAGGTTAAACTTTCGAAAATAATCAACATTCTCAAGGTGTCTCTTCATTGTAATCGGATTACAAGAATTTATGAACCAATAAATACAAACAATTCCCTGATTAAATTTCGTTTAATTTTATAGTTTTTATTAACATAACTAATGTTTTTTACTAACTTCTTAGTATTTAACTAAAAAGTTCTTTTTTAAAACCAATAAAGCGAATGGAAGGAGAAATTATCACAGACAACGTGTCGTATGTGTAATATTATTTCAAAACAAACTTCTTCTATCAACGACTGGAAATTTTGTGTTTCTGGTCGGAGTTATAGTTGATTAAATTAAATATCAGCCCTTTGCTGCAAATCTTTTCCACATAATAATTTAAGATTTCGGGTTTCTTCTAGGGTAATATTTCTTTTCATATTTTCCAAGACTTTATATTCAAAAAGCTAAATGTCACTGTCACATTCATATATCTCAGATCAAAGATCATTATTTATCATCACCTCAAAAGTTGGAGGCAGAAAGTTTAAGCAATTTAAACATCTGCGGTCATTATATGTATATATATATATATGATCGTATACATAAAAGATAAATGCTTCTTTTTCTGCTTTAACCACAACCCAAATCCAAAGAGACACCAACAATAAAAAACCCACAAAAATCTGCATTCACAGAGTGAGAAAAGTGATGCAAAGGCATAATAACAGCCACTAAAAGAGGAAGGAAACCTTGTCATGTCAACTTGCATATAAATTTCATTTGGCCAAAACAGAAAAAAAAATATATAATGTATGTATGTATGTATATATAAAGAAATAAACCGAGTAATAAGCGCCGCTGCGGTTTAACATGACCCGATTTTGGTTTGAGAGAAAGACAGAAAAAAAAGAAAAGGAAAAACTCGGAAAACAAACCAACAAAAAAAAACTGTCAAAATGTTTATAAGTATCTACAGGGTAAATGGGTACATCAGGTAGGTTCTTATCAACCATCAGCAAGATATCCACTCAACACTTTCTTCTCTCTCATTTGCCTAAACACTTTTTAGACATGAATGACGACTGACTGTACCCAGTAGCTACTGACTTCAATTTTTTTGTTGTTTTGTTTTTTATCACAGTTATATAATCTAACCTCAGTGAACTCCAACTTATGAGTAGGCCCGCGCTTCATAACCACAGAGAAAATGAAAATTATTATTATTTTCATTAGTAGCGGGGGAGAGAGAGAGAGAGACAGAGCAAGAAAACTGTGCGTGGGAATTCACTTGAGAAATTTGAAATAATACAAAAATAAATATAAAAAAAAAAAAAACACAATGAAAATGAAGCAGCAACAACAACAACAGAAGCGGCGGCGGTAGCAGCTACAATCAAATGAAGTTGAACAATTTTGCTACTGTTTTGGCCCCGCAAAGTGAGTGTAAAGTGGGCAAGTGAAGTAGTCGAGGAGAGTCATCCGAAGTAGCAAAGTCATCAACATGTTTTGCGGTTCCACCTTCCTCCTTCTCCTCCTCAGTTTTCTCGTCATCATCCTCTATGTACTGCCAATGACAATTGCCCTAAAGGTCTAAGGTTCTCTTCCACACTTTCAAAAAAGTCATATTTCTGTTTTATATTCCTTGAATGGAGTAAAAAAGGTGACTTGGCCGTGAAAAATTATCATCATCATCATCATTTTCATGGCTATATGAATTTTTTATATTTTAATTATGAGATTTTCATAAGCTGATATAAGACACAAAATAATTGCGTTTTTGGTAAAAATCTAGATTTATATTACAGGCACAGACGAAATATATAAAATAGTCTTAAGCAATCATCTCTTTAAGAATATAGATATTTGAATTACAATAGAAGGTATTTCTGGTGAGAATTAATAATAGAATCAAACAAAATTACTAACAGTTCAACATACTGATATAAATTGTTGTTTTGTAACGTGGAAATAACTTTCCCATGATGTCAGCAGCTTCAATTAACATGTTTAGTACATTTTGGTTTCCTGTAAAACTCAGTTTGAATGTAAGTTAGTGTCGCCATGCCACCTTTTTTGTTGCACAAACCCTTCGACTTCGACATGTTCCAGGAAAACGAGAAGTTAAAGAAAACGAACTCAAACTGTGACCACAAAACACAACAAAAAAGAAGAAAAAACTAAAAAGTTTATTTTTCACGCTTTTTTCTTTCGCTTGTTGTTTTGTGACCAGAAATTCTTGGCAAAGCTGAAATTGGATTTTGTCTTGGTGATCCCATAATAGAGCCCTGGGCCTTAAACAAAGTCCACACAAGAAATGAATATGAAAAGCAAACAAAAGCTCTTTGCCCACAAGTTAAAGATTTGTTAACAAGCCCGATGAGCGCCATTCAAGAGACCTGACCAGAACAGCAACAAATTATTATGATATGCTTTGAGGCCATTTGCCTTTTCCACATCCAACAACCTCCACCTCCACGTCGATCACAAATTCGGAAATTGAAGTTGGCTTTCAAGACACGTGGTGTATGGTTGTTTATTGTATATTGTCATTATTATGCATATACATACTATAGAGGTAACTGAATAATTTTCTATCTATAGAAAGTTAGAATACTTATGGCCAATATAAAATGCTGACATGCTGAGAGTTTTATAACCCAAACGATCAAACGATCAAGAAATAAGGTGTCAACTTTGAAAATAAAAATTGTTATCATCATAGTGAGACGATTATTGGAATCGTAAAAGATAGAAATTCTTGTCCTACATGGCAAATTCTTTTCTACGCAAGAGAAAGAAGACAAAATCATCTCTAGCGCCATAAATTCAGTTGTCCCAAAATGTCTCAGCGCCAAGAAAATACAACAACAGCGGCCACAAAACTCTGTTAAACAAATGCATTTGATTCAAAATCAAGTGTCGACTAGTAGATACCCTAAAGTGACTAGAAAGTGCAACTAAAAATACGGAGATGGCTATAAAACTTGGATTTGAATCAAGTATAAGTTGATATTAACTCAAAGCGCTCTACAAAAAGTCAACAAACTGTTGTGAAATTTCACAGGAAACTTAGAATTTGTTAGATCTCTAATTTGGTTAATTTGCTGAGGAAATCGAATAGTAATTTCGTTTATCAATTAGTTAACCCTTTATACCCAGCGATTACTAGGTACGAAAATTCACATTTCCCAATTTTTCAGTTTCCTTTTTTTTTTTTAGTGCTCCTCCCCAAAAAGCATTCCTGTCTGGCCAACAAATCTTCAATCTATGTGAATCTCTGTGTCTATCTATATGCATATATACAGAAGTATATACATATATATGTACGTATTTATATAGCGCCTATTTTCATCTAATTTAATTTCTACATGCCTTGCTCTATTTTTGGTTTGCATTTTTAGCGTTGTTTTCTTTCTATAAAAAAGAAAAAAACAAAAACAAAAAGGAAAGGAAAAGTAAAAATATAACTCAATTTTCATTGCATTCGCTTTATGCTGTTTGTTCTCTTTTCCCATTTCCTATTTTCCGTTTTACTATTTATGCTCCATTTTCGGTTTATGTTGGTATCGGGGAATTTGGATATTCGCTTTCGCCCCATTTCAACTAATTTAAATTGTATGCTCTATATCACATTTGATTTAAGTTGCTCATAAATTATCTAAAAAAACCAAAAAAAAACTTTACCAGTTTCTCACTTCTTCTCATTAAAGAACTTTGAACTTGGCGCTCTATAAAAATCAATACTACATAGCCAATTGATTTATGTTTTCCCTATACATAAATATATTTTGCCAAATTTACGGAATGGTAATAAGAATTGAAATTAGAAATAAGTTGGACTTACCATAAAAAAGCAAATGCAAGCTTCAATTACTAATGGCAACACATTTTTGGCCTGCAATCAGAAAGAGGGAAAAAGCAAAACGAAGAAAATCCATTAGATGAAAATCAATTTTAAACAGAATAAATATTTCTGCAATTGTATAGATACATAATAATAATGGCTTTCTGCATATTTATTGTTATTTTTTTGAGTGTTAAGTGCGTAATAAAATTTATTGCCTTTTATTATTTAACTGGTGCAGATTTTATTACACATAACTTTCGAAAACTGCACATAACACTTAATAACTTAAATTGGTCTCGGTAATATTAACAATAATAATAGTTGCCTCACGCCACCAAGTCCCACCTAGAGGTTAAATCGTAAATAATTTAACTAATTACTTGGAATAGGGTGGTTCAGTACATTTACAAGTGATTGTATTATACGAAAGAAAATGTAGTACCTATATGTGTGTATATATTTTTGAAAATTTCGCTATTTTTTCTGTCATTTACATTAAAAACTAAAAAACCCCAAATGAAATTCCTCAACATCAGCCAGGCAAAAAGACAGCAGCAGCATCAGCAGCATTAAAAATAGTCACGATATAGTGCTATTTTTTCAATTTGACAGCTCACACACACTCGAACACTCGCACACACGCACAACAAATTATGTATAGACTATGAATATGAAAATATGCAGGCATTTATGAATTAATAACAATAAAAATCAACAATAATGATTGAAAATGTTGTTAGCTTGTTCTCACAAACAATTAAAATTGATGAGGATCGTTTTGTACATTGTCGAATATTTTTTATACAATTCATCAAATTGCCTCTGGCCAAGAATTAATTGTCTATTGAAGCAAACCGAATAATCTACACCCTTGCGAAATTCTATAACCGGATAAGTGTGATAAGTGGTGATCAATCAGTTTTTCTTTTGTAACGTAAATGTAATGAAAAACATTTTTAAATGGTTTTAGCCTCTGGAAACGATTTGTTCTTTATGGACCAAACTTTACTTTATCAATGCATTTATGAGATTATAAAGATTTACGATCCACCAATAGGGGAAAATGATTACTATAGTTTGTGATTTTCTTAGCAAACTGTAGTTCCTTTTTATGTTTACTTCAAAAGTATTAGTTCTAAATGATTTTAGTATTCTTTTAACTCGTGTGGGAGAATAAACTTTTAGTAAAAAAATTTTAACTTTGTGTTACATTTTAAACTAAATCCATAGTTTTTAGTATCCTTTTATTATGGGCAAATTTTCTGACCAAGTTCTTCAGAAAATTCACGAATCGCAGGATGTGGCCGCCTGGTATCGTCTGCTATCAAAGTGCCAAATTGATGGGCTCCTTAAGTTGACAAATGCCATACGAGATGATCGGGCTCAGTCGAGTACGTACAGGGTACGCGAATGTCTCACCATATTGGGCATTGAACCAATGATTGGTAATAAGTGTCTGAGGAAATTGATAACATGCTGCCAAGACAGCAGTTTGGCCTTTCTTTATTTTCTTCTGATTGGCTATTATAAGCGCGAACATAAGAAGAATGTCTACACCTATAACGAGCAGGTTCTGATGTCTTGCATAATGGAATTGGATCTGGAGATGACATTACATGCTTTGGATCAGATATTACCTAAAGGGCATCCGAGTCCACAGGCTCATTTATGTAAAAATTATGTGCCAGAGAAGAAGGAGGGTGATAGTCCAACGAAGAAAAATCGTAAAATGCCTTATTTCTGGCGACAACCCAGACCAAAGCCGTTTCTGAAGCCCTCAACCAGCATACGTCCCGATATTGTGGTGAGTTTTCCTTTCTGGCCTGCGGGAGAACCGGCCTCCTATAAGCTGGATGAGAATCGTTGGTTTGCCTCCTACAAACTGCAACCAATTAGACGTATGGCTCACCGTCTGATTACGGAAATAATTAACGACTATTGCTTGAAGTGTTCTCAGAAGGATGAAGTGAAGATTGATAACGAGACGAAGCTCTGTCTTACTCATCGTGCAGCTCTGGAGCAAAAACAAACGATTAAGAACGAGCTTATAGTGAACGCCTTTCACCATTGTCTCGATTTGTTCGATGTTGCCGCCCGAGGGAATCGACAACGCCGAGAAAGGATCGTAACGCAGTTAGACAAAGATATTGAGAATTATACGATGCGCTGCCAAAAGCTAGATCGCGTCCAATACACCAAAATAGGAATTTTAAAGGATTGTACATTTTGCAAAACTGGCAAATTAATAACAACTCCCATTGAAAGCAATGAGGTGAAGTGCATCTATGGTGCTGATGATGTAGGACGCTTGAAACTGGCGCCTACGTCTGCTGTCTACAAAATCACTGGAACGAATCAAGTAAGCAAAGTTTCCCACCCGGAAAGAGGAGTTTCTGAAAACGCTTCAAAAAAAGAAAGCAAATCGAAGGCACTTAAATATTGTCCTTCAGCCAGATTAAAGGCAGTGCAACAATCGGAAGTGTCAGAGATATTTAAGTGCCTCAACCGTGCAAACGATATAAAACGCCTGAAACTGGCGTCCTCGTCCGCCGTCTACAAAATCACTGGAAAGAATCACTTAAGCAAAGTTTCCGACCCGCAAAGGGATAGTGAAGTGGTAAAGAAAGTTACTAAAAAGCAAGAAAAGAACTCGAAGTCACTCAAATATAGTCCTTCAACCAGATTGTTGGGGGCAGGGCTAAAATCGGAATTGTCGAAGAAAGGGAACTTCTTTACAGCATCTCAGCCCCATCAGCCATATATATTCGATTATTACCGAACTTTTTATCCTCATACGCAGCCAAGAGAGACTATTAAAGTAATGCGTGAAGCGGCGATAAGGGCGCTTACAGATGACCAGGTAGATTCGTCGGAGGATTGTGAGCACTCAACTTCCAGTCAGCTTGAATTTAACCGTGATCATGTTATTAAGGCAATTGTAAATTGTGCCGAGACCATGTGGTTCAATTCGATGTTCAACTATCAATATAAACAACCCGCAGTGACCCAAACAGATTCCGAAAATAATCCGAATAATGGGGAGAAGATTTGCACTCACAATTGCCTTCAATACGATCAGACCTACTTCAATCCGGATGATAATCAGCTAATGGAACGTATGCTATGCGATGGCTTAAATAAGTTGCGTTGCGATCCGAATTTTGTTATTGCAACCTTTCCCGATGTCCACAAAACCATTGTGATGCGAGAGTGGATCAAACGGCGCTATGGTAAAACCTATAATCACAATGAAGTCGTCTCGATGCAAAAGAATTCTGATAACATCTTTCAAACGATCGCATTGCTGCACAATCGGGAGCCACCCACACTGAATGTACAACCCTATATAGGTGGGGGTCTAACCTATGCAGACCGCAAGAAAATGTATAAAATGGCAAGTGAATTGAAGAGCCAATATAATAGTGGCCTGAACAACAAGCTAATGCAGTACACAGCTCTATGCTGGACTGCCATGGGTGGAGAATTTCACAAAGGCGATAACCTCAAGGATGTATTCTATTCATATTTACCAGCCCGTAACACTGAAATCACACGGGTCCATCCATGGCGGGCCGACTCGAAGAGTGTCAAGAAAATCAATCGAAATCGCAGTTAATTTTTGAAATTTTTAGTTTCTATTTTATCATAATAACACTTGGTTTTTTACCACATTAAAATCCATATACCCTTGCTATCGTAAGGGTATTCAACCAAAAATCGGCCAACGAAATTTCTTGACAAACCTCTAAGAAGATCGTTTTTAGCTGTTTCTTTCTTTTCTTTATTGGGGCCTCCACGCTCACACATTTGCCGCAGTTTCAATTAAGCAGCAGCAGAAGCAGCAGCCGAAACACAAACAAAAAAGCAAAAACTTGGTCGGTGCAAAAATAAACATTTTTATTGCCCGCATGGCGCCAAAGTATACGATCTATACACCCATCTATAAGAAGGACGTATCTCTGTCTCTCTGCCTCTGAGGAGCTTATCTGGAATGGGCGAAAATTAAATGCGTTTGTGCAATTTATTTCAATTGCCAGAGCCGCTAATAAATTTGCAATTAAAACGCAAAAATATACACGCAAGCAAAGTGATTAAGCAAACAGAAAAGCCACCTCGGATAGAGTTTACTTAGAATGAAGACTTATATGCAATGATTGTCTTTTTGAAGATCAAACAATTTAGGGATCATTTGCCAAATTGATCATAAATATAAACGAGCCAGAGCCGCCAGTGCCAAAGCCAAAGAATTAGCCATTTGATGATACCCTTAGATGCGAAATATGATGAAGAACACCAACGTGGAAAGATGCTTAGAGCCGAGAGGTTCGTGACAAGTATCTAGTCACTTTCAAATTGAAAAGAACTGACTTCAAATATTTGTTGGTTTTACCCCCCCATTTAAAAATAAACACCTAATTATCTAATATATTTATAATTATTGTCTCACCTCGAGTCAATTTAAATTATATGTGTATAAGCTTAATTGCCAAAAATAATAATATGAATAATAATAATGAAAAGAAAAATATATGACAATATGACAACTTTCTTTCTACTAACCCAGTTAAAAATGTTGTTGTTCTGTTGTTGTTGTTGTTGCTGTTATTGTTTTCTTTGTCATTCACTCAATGGCACTTTGAAAACGACACGTACTCGGGGTTTGGCGGTCTGGGGGCCTAGGCCTCCGTCTGGTCAATATGGTCACGGCCCAATGCCGCTTTCTTCATCATCTTTATATTCTTTCATCAAAAATACATAAAGCACTCATTTTCACAATGCTCCCCCCATTGAATTCAACTGATTGGCTCAATAAACATATGTGAAAACGTGTAGTGGAAAGGGTTTTTATTTTATCAAACAAACAAAAAAATGCCTAAGCATACAAATTAGAAGAAATCCAAAGAATTGCGTGACAAAAATCACTAATTAAACATAGAATCAAAAAAAAATTTTTGAAAGTTGTCTTCTTCTGGTTAAATTTATGACAATGCACCTGTCCGACGATCTTCACGAGTCGCCAAGTCAAGTGCATGGGCAATGGGCTTGGCATTTCGATAGAGTTTTACAATTATTGCTCTTGGTCGTAACTATTTACCGATAAGAATGAAAGTTTACCTTTAGAATTTTATTATTCTTTTGCGGAATTCTTTTGATTATAGAGATAATGCAGAAACTTTCATTGACACGCTGCAGGCAATTGTGTTGTTAAGATTATAATTGATCAAATGACGATTGTAAAGATCGTTTTGCCTTAGCAAAGAATTAACAGATTTTCTACAAGAATTTAAGGCCTCTATATAGACATTAAATTTACTAAAGAAGGAGAAAATAACAAAACATCGAAATTCGATTACAGATGTAATCAACTTGATTTTATTATATGTAGATATATGTAATTTAAAAGACTATTAAATCGACTGATGGTTATCATAAAAGACCTTAATAAAAGTTCTGCAAAGTGACTTACTGGAGCTAAGACAAACATCGTTGTTGAAATCGTGATATCGATGTTGTGAAAAAGTCGATATATTTATTATCTGCAACGATATTTGTTGTCGTTTTTAAAATGTCTATAAAAGTTGTTGAACATCGGACACTTGGATGTTTTCTTAGATTTATGACTCGCACCTTATCATGCAAGACTTGTGATCAGATGATAAGTAAGTAGGGCTATTAACTGTTATTTGTAATTTGATTACTACAACCGCTTTTTAACTCGCTACTTTAAACAAACTGGTGCAAATCATTCTCATTTATATGAAAGACAATGGAATTCATTGAGACTTGTTTGTTGCAAATAATAATAAGAAACCATTATTGTTTTATTTCACTGAAGTACTTAGCTACGAGAAAACACAACTACTCGAAAGCTGTAAGTGACAATGACAATTTATTGATGAGTATGTTGAGTTTATATTGGGGTTGACCAAAACGGAAATTGGTAATTTAGTAGGCAAAGCCAAAGACCTTTCTATGAGTGAGATAGAGATAGTGTTGGTCAATGCAAAATAGGCAACACTAAAGAGGAGAGACAGAGGAGAAACTTAAGTAAGTGATGATCAATGAGTGGCCTTTCAATTTGGTAGGCAAAAGCATAAACTGATTGTGATCGAATGCTGTAAGTTGATCGTGGAGAGAAGAGATGCAGAGAGGTAGGTAGAGAAGAGATGCTGCAGCAGCAGCCAGCAGTCAGTGAACTTACGAGCCAAGAGGAAAAGGCGAGATGGTGATGGGGCGATGGTGATGGAAGACAACAGCAACGTCAAAAGGCCAACAAACGCACGCATACCAAGGCTTACATATGGTCAACATTGTCTGCGCCAAGAGGAACAGTTTTGGGGTAAGGGGGCGAAGAGACCGACCAACTAATAACAAACAACCGGCTTTTTCCACTTCTTCTCTCCCTGTTTCTCTCTCTCACTCTGTCCTTCTCTCTTTCTATCTGCCTGTTTCTGTCTCTCTTTGTTTACTTTATGTGGCGATCCGACGAAAAACTCGTTGGTTGTAGGCATGCGCATAAGTCACTTTGACTCCTCTGATTTTTGTTGTTTTGCGCTGCACAAATTGCGCAAATTCCATTCCATACCAGAGTAGGCGCCCGCCTACTTCCCTCCCTCACGGGCAGTAAACAACACCCAAATAAACATCTGTCGTCACTTTGCAACACTGTGTTACAGAGATAGACAGACAGACAGAGAGAAAGACCGAGTGAGAGAGAGAGAGAGAGGTGAAGGCCGCCTCAACTACAATTCAAGAGTTTCAGTTTGAAGCCTCGCTCTTGGCCATAACGAATTCGCAATAATGTGCATTTTATTAGAAACCCCCTCCTCCACTCTATACCCTCACATTCCCTTCCCCCCGCCCCCATAAGCGATCTCCTCCACTTAACTCTGAGTGCATTTTCCGCTTGAACACGATTTCATTTAAATTTTCTTTAAGCATTTTGCCCTTTGGGGGAAGCAGAGCTCCACTCCAATGGAAGCTCTATGTTGAGGAAGGAAATGGCGTTTTTTTTTGCATTTTGCATAGCTCGAGGTGTTTGGCTTACAGACAACTTTTCAGGTAAAGCCCTCAAGAGGTATGTCTTCTCCTCCACATGAGACTGTGTGTGTGTGTGCGTGTGTAGCCTACGAATTTGATTTTGTATGATTTAATACACCAAGAAAAATCTATGAGAGGGTTCCTTTTATTTTAACAGAAATAAATTCAAGAGCTTTGATCTTCGAATCCTGATAATTTGATTTATCGAGAAGTTTTTCTTATCACAAAGTTATTTAAGGTATTTTTAGTCTATTACGAATTTGTAATTTTTCCATTTATCTGGTGACAAAATATTAGGGTTTCTATTTGGTATTTAGAAATTTCTTTCTAAGTGCCACGCATGGGTTTATCATACACTAGAGAGCGTAGCTAACAAGCAGCATTCTAGAAGTGATGCGAAGCGAAACCAACTCCAACTCTTTGACATTTAGCTGTGCAGCGTTGTAAAACTTCTTTAGCAACTTTGTCACTTTTCATTAGATGGTAGTCATTTACCTAACCATTTGCATCAAGATTCGTATTTCTTTTTAATTAAAGGTAGGGTAATTAATTAAACAAAACAAAAAAGACTTTTCAATTAGAAAACTTTATCAGTTGGTTACTTTTTATGCAGTCCGTCGTCTCCATCTCCACCTTTTTCTCCTCTGTACCCAACTCACCACATTTTTACAACAATTTCGCATGGTATTTATTTTATTTATTATACATAAGCTGAGGCTTTTCGTGTTGCTTGTTAAACTGGCTTCGCTATAGAAATAAAAGTGAAATTTTTCACATGCATCAGGAGAAAATGTTGCAAAATAATGTTGCCTTGTTGTTGGTGTTGTTGTTGTTGTTGTCTATGCATCACTCTCGCTCTCGCTCTATCCGTCTGTGTCTCTCTATCTTACAAGTAGTTTTGAAAATTATAAAATTGTTGTAAACAGATCGGTCAATATAGGGACCGTGTCATTTATCAAAAAAAAAAGCAAAGACAGGCCTGAAAATTATGCGTTAATTAACATGACAGCTGGAGCCTATGAAGGTTACCTGAACAACAACGGAAATCTGGTTTAATGCGCCCCTTCTTTTCGTTTTTTCCTTTAAAAACCTAAATCGACTTCGACATGTGACCCCCAACCCCAAGCCCAGACGCATAGTGTGATGACCTTCACAGCTAAAACCAGCAGCTGACCACAGATAATTGTAAATGTTTTTTTTTTTTTTGAGCAATATTTCACAGCTTTAATTACCACGAAAACTACTGATCGATCACTCTTAATTTGGTCCAAATTTGTATCACCCTCGAAATTATTTCACAACAAGCAATAAATTAAGTAACTGTCTGCAAATAAATTCTCAAGAAATACTTTCCCAATTTATTGATAGCAAAAAAGAATGATTGGTATGCACGTTGATAAAAATTAAATGAGTTACGCTTATCTACTATATATAGAGTATAGTCATAAAAATTTTGGTGAGATAATGCAATTTAGCAAATAAAATTGTGACCAAATTTGACCACTCCAAATACTTTCAAGATGACCTATCTTTATTTAAGTAAATTCATTTTATTGTCCATTCATTCAGTTATTCTCAACTCTAATTAAATTAACCAATCTTGTTTTAAAGTAAATTTGCCTTGCCTATTTTCTAGATTGTCCAATTTAGTTAGTCATCAAATAGACTTGCCAATTCAACAATTCAAACGTTCTTTGTTTTAATCATTATTAACATTTGCTCTTCATTTCTATATTTGCTGATCAAATAGAAGACTGGAAGAAAAAAAATAAACTTAATTGCTTCTCGAAAAAAGGTAAACATTAAACAAAATTTGTTTTTTTTTTGAGACCAGGTGTATTTAGACCCGGTGGCAGAGGCAGCAACGTTGTCGGCGCTTCAGGGCGTTGTGCCGCTAAGCAAATAGGTTGACAGCTCTCAAGTTAGTCTTGATAATTGCTGATAAACGTTGACGTTATGTCTATATAGATACCTATATACATATGTATGTATATGAACGGTGCAAGATAGATGTAAGTATGTCCTATTTGCCAACTGTTGACTCTAATCAAAAAGAAGGGGTGTAGTTGCATTCAGAGAGCAATCAGAGGTAGGTAAGTACAGTATTTGCATATACGGGAGAGTTCAGAAAGAAAGAAAAAAAATTCCATTGGGATAAATATTGACAAGCTTTTCACACATACACACACACCCACACAGACACACACACAACTCTTACTCACTCACATATGCAACGTAGTTGAAACATTTTAATGGCATTAAAAATTTACACGAAATTTTATCTGCTTCCCTTTCAACTTCCTTCCTATCCTAACACTTAACCTCATTCTAAGGTTTCAAACATTTCGTTTCGTTACGTTTTTTGCAGCGCACAACTTGACGCGTTAAGTCTTTGTGAAATACTGAACACATTTTGCGGCCAAACTGATAAGCCAAACTGCCAAGAGGAGTTGGTTCGGATGTTTCAGGCAAACAGGAACATCAACGAGAGACATTTGCATTTGGGTAGAGACGAAAATGCAATTCTATACAGTTGGGGGAAAAAAAAACAGATTTCCTTTATGTATAATATCTATGTGTACATGGGTATATGTATTTCATTTGAAATAAATGGGTCACAAGCTGTCGTTTGCTTTGCAGAAGCACCATTATACATACAGACACACATAACTTCGTTGCACTCGTTTTTGTCCTTCGGGAAAGGTCCTTAGCAACCTCCACATATAATTCTGTAAACGTTTAACAGCGCACTGTTGAGGCAGGACTTTCGCTTAACAGTGGAAAAGCGCAACTTTTTTGTTGTTATACACAGAAAATCTTCCACCCACACACACACACTCACACATATACACACACATTGAAATGCCTTTGGCAATTAATCTTCTTGTCCTGCTCTTAAGCTAGGTCAACTGTTTGTATGGCATGGTCTTATATACATAAAATATATATGTACAGAGAATACTTTTATATAGAGAATACATTTATATATGCAGAAATTCTGTAAAATGTATCTTTTGAGTAGGCCAGGCCAAATGGCAAGCATTTTCACTCTCCTCTCTCCCTCTCTCTGTGTGTGGTTTCAATTTATTTTAGCTGAATTGACATCATGTTAGCTCTTTTCCCTAAAGGGCATCAGCCTAATTGTTTAGATGATAATTGAAATGGGAATTCAAATTTATGAAATTTAAATAAATAAGAGTAAAGAAAGAAAGCCCACACGACACAGAAGTTTTTGCCAAGGGTATACAATAACCAAAGAAAGAAACTAAGCGAAGATTGAATATCTTCTAAAACTCTAATTAACTAAAATATAGAACCTTGCAGATTTGAGAATTTTTCATAATTTTTTGGTACAATTTTCACAAGTTTTGGTTAAACAATTTTTTTTTTTTAATTTGAATGCGAATTAAAACACTGATCTAGAGAGCCATCAAGATAAAATTTTTGTGAATTTTCCATAATTGTATTCGCTAATTTTCGGCAAATTTTCGTCCGACAAAATCTTGTACATGCACCATTGTTTCCACTGATTTAATGGAAGCTATATGATTTAGTTGTCCGTTCTTCATCTGGATGCAAAGACTTACACAAAACTGGAATATTTAGTAACAATCATGAAAAGATTGCAATTATGGCAATCCGATAAGTTGCCAAGTGACTAACCCGCAATTGCCTTAGTCATATTCTTTCATAACTTCCTCAAGCTGATTAAAATTCAATATATATAATGTAATATACTCGAAATAAGAGGTAAATATAGGTAGATAAAACAGGTTTCGCCCACCTTTTGGGTTTCCACGAGATTTTTTCTCTATCAATTGTTTTTTTTAATGTGCGGTTTGACTCTTTTGTGTATTCTAGATCGAAATCTATGTGGCGCTTGTTTTAGAAAAAGAAAAGACAAACTTTAAACAAAAAAAAATCCTCGAAAATGTTTATAACTATTAATTTAAACCGACATTAATAGGCAATCTGATTAGAAATCAACAATCACCGACTCATTAAAAATCGAACAAATTTCCCAAGGCAAGCTTCGAGCTAGCTCTAATCGCGGTTTAATGATAAGCAGACCGGTGGACGGCTAGAGCTAGACCTAGACCGATCTCAAAACAATCAGGTTGCATTTTAATTATAGAGTGATCACGTATATATAATAATATATACCAAAATACGAACTAATAAATAAAATGCCGACAAGATGATGCTCATTTTTATTCGTTTTTCTGTGTGTGTCTCTTGCTAGGAAATAATACTACAAAACTCTAAAATAATACCCCCCTCCTGTGGCATTTCCGTTTCATTCAAAAACAAAAAGTTGCTATGAAAACTCTAGAGATTCGACTCGACGACTAATTCAAAGCAAAATGCATTTTCCTGAGACCTGCGTGCGCGTGTGAAAAAATAGAAAAACGAAAGAAAATAAAGAGAAAAACAGGTAAGTTAATAAGCAAAGCAAAAGTCCATGAAACAAAAGCATTTTCACTAAATACACTCGGCATTGTTATAAGTGCCCATGGTAGGTAGGTACCTAAGATAGATAGATACATATACCTATATGCGGCGTCGATTCGTTACACGGTCTCCGCCTCCTTCACATTCTTCCTTCCCTTTTTTTTTTTTGCTCTCAGCGGCAACCTGTCACACTATCCCTATGCCAGCCGAGGTAGTTCTACTGCACACACAGAAGTCCATGTGGTAGACAATGAACAATAATTGCACAAGTGTCACCTGTTTGTTGTTCGTACGTCTGCCTCCTTTGGTGGTTGAAGTTGAGTTGAACAGGTAGGTAAAGTAATTTTTATTAAGAGTTACGAGTACCAAAACCAAACCAACCAGCTGGCCCAAAACAGAAAAAAGGGGTGAGGCGATGACTACTTAAGTATGTGTGTAAAGTGAGTAAGTTTTTACGGTCGATTGTGTAAGTAAATCAACCTGAATGAAGTTTATGGCACAGCATGTAATATAGGCTCAACTTGCAGTGTCAATCCTTCAAACAACAAACCACTACAAACAACAGATTTATAATTTATCTACAATTTTGCATTTTTTCATTTACCCATTGGTTATTTTTTTGAGTTAATCATAATTAAATGAACCAAAGCCATGACAATATTATCCATAATTCTGTAAAAGCTCCAAGTCGACTTTTCTTATTGGCAAAAGACTCTTTCGATCGATAGTCCCATAAGTTATTTAATGAAAGTGTAAAATGTCATTTAATATATATAGTTATCTTGTATCTGGATGTAGAGATATCTCCCGAACTCTTTAATTTTTCATCCCCAATAGAAAGAAACAGCAAATGCAAATAACTGAGACGACAGCAACAAGAGCCAATGCTCCATAGGCTGCAGTATTGTCTGTCTCTTCGTCCGTTGGAGTTGACATAGTCCAAAGGAAATTTAGAAAAATGTTATTTAATGATATTCGTTATTTTTATTTTCAATTTAATAGAGAAATATAAAAATTTGTTGCTTTGCGCTTGACAAATCATTTTCACTTTGCATTCAACCAACAGGTTTTTTCCAGGTAATAAGGTATAAGCAAAAAAAATATATATTTCACAAAAAAATGTCTAAATTATAATCGAATGGAAAGAAGACAGCAAAAAAATCCATCATTGGAAAGTTGAATTTGATTGCATTTGCGGAATGCAGTCGGTGCGGGGGTGGGGAGTCGAGGGGTTTGGCGCAGGGTGTTGGCGCCTAGTTGTGCGACAGGGCGCGCTGTGCCATAGTTTATGCTTGATTTGGTTTATATGTATGTATGTATATCAATTCCAACTTTCGCAATTGAGAGGATCTGGCAGAGATGATGGAGAAAGGCCTCGACTAGAATTACATTGAATCTCTCTCACCTCTCGACTTATCAAAGTGGAGGTGTGGGGCAATAGCGATTCCCTTTGACTAAATCAGGTAACAATTAGAGTATCTCTAAGATACTTTCTTTAGAAACTAACAAAGGGTTAATGACCTTTTTCTAAGTGAGGAAGTTATGAGTTGTTAAGTATTCACTTTTAAATTGAATCGCGTATTCGAAAAAATGATTAGTTATTGATGAAAATGCATTGCAACTTATATAAGTCTATCTTAATTACATTTTAAACTAAACAGAACTAATGCCATTATTTGATGGAACATAGAGATAAACCGTTATTCGTTTCGGTTACAACCCACTACTGGAATGGACGGATTGTCTTATTTGGCGGCTTCTGTAATAAATTGTTGAAAGAAAAAGCAAAGACAAGACAAAAGACATTTTCCCCCTCAGTGTCTGAAAATCAATTCTCTTTTGTTTAACACTTTTTCCCATCTTTTTGCATTTTGTCTGTCTGTGTTTTTTTTTAAAAGTTTTTTGCTTTTTTTGCGTCAATTTATGTGAGTTCAGTTGCGGCCTAGGCGGAAGCGCTTCTTAATGATAAAAATAATAGTAGAAACAAAACTGCTGGAGAGAAATAAGAAAAAAGGGAGCTCTCTGTTTTTATTTTTCAGCATTTCCCTCGCTCTCGGCACACTCCCGTGAAAATTGCAGCGCGGCAGCTGCTCAAAACTTGTTTGCAATTTTCATTTTTCCTTTTTTTGTTTATGGCTATTTGTGTGTCTTGGAGCCTGTTTTTTTCGGGGCGCAATTCGTAAAGTTGGGGTCTCTACGTTTTGAGGTAATCAGAATTGCATGGCGAAACAAAGAAACATTTCATTTTCGTTGGCAACAATTTTTTTCCCCCCAGCCCTAGGAAATTCTTATGCTGTAACTAGTGGGAAAATGGAAAATAGTTGGACAGTGTTATTATACTTATTTTCCCCCAATTGTGGAGTCTCATTGAGGTAACTTTAGAGAAAAGTACAATAACTTAAGACGGGTTTTAAATTTTTTTCTATTTTCTTTTGTTTTTAGATGTGTGGTGTAAATTGTTTTTGAGAAGCTGCCGGAGAATCGATGACCGGGACGGATTTTTAAATATAATTGAAAAATATTTTATGAAATTTCGCCTCACCACCTTAAAAGAACATTTTTTTCTATATAATAAAACATTTAATGGTCAAAGTCGGCATCTTTCCAACGAATCTCTTGGTCCAAAACCAATCAAAAAAGTTTTTTGTTGACCAGTGAAATAGTACAAAGAAAATCTTAGTAATCTAAAGTGTAATTATCATTGAGGTTCCCTAAAATGACATCATTAATAATTACAACATCAATTGAGTAAATAGGGAATACACACACAGCATTAGGGGGTTAGAGGTGAAAGGTAAAACTAGAAAAGAGTCTGCATTTTGCTGACTAATGTGCTCCAAAGAGAACTTTACTCCAATCAAGAAACAAAAACCAACACAAGTTAGTTAGTTACTGTAACTAGAATACAACCGTTATAAAGGCAACACTTACCAATACACTGACACAGTGATTGCTCCTCCTGCTGCTGCTGCTAACTGTTGCTGGTGATGATGAATATAACTAAATATATTTAAAAAAAAAAAAACAGAAAAAAAGAAAGAATTCGAAATTTCGATCTATTTTTGAAAAATGAATTTATTAGAATTAACGCGGCCGCAACAACAACCCACACACACAAATAGACAGAAACAAGAACAGCAACACGTATGTGCACACACACATAGAGAGAGAATGAGAGAGAAAAAGAAACACGGGAAAAATATTTCGTGTGTGTGTGTGTGTTGACTTAGAACTGTTATTTGTTGTTGTTGCTGTTGCTGTTTGTCCGTTTATGGCCGCGTTAGTTGTTGTTGTTGGTTTTAAAACTGGTATTAGTATTAGTTGGGCTTAAACAATTTGTTGTTATTTTCCATATATTCTTCGTAATTCACTTCACACACGCACACATTACACACACACCATACAGGTGCACTTTAATAATAACAATTTTCTATTTCATTTTGTTGTTGCTTTGAATTTAAATTTCGTGTATACATATATACTTTCACTTGTACTTGTATATAAAGAACCAACAGGAATCAAGTCAACAGAAAATCATGTTGCCAAAATTGTTAGGCGATTAAGCGTATAAAGTTAACTTTCCACGTCCGACATTATTTTTGTATAATATTAATTTTATTAATTAATACCTTTGTTGTTTCGTTTTCGCGCAAATAGGATAAACACAAGTTAATTTATTAAATTCCCAACGAATCGCGCCTACAAATTTCCCGCAAACGTACGAACACCCGCAACACGCACGCTCACATCGAAAATAAAAACAACAATGAGCGGCGAAAAAAAAACACAACAACAAAAAAAAGGGGAGAAGATGGAAACAAAGCGGAATCGAAAAAAACAACAAAATTGCATCGAACCTCGTCAAACCTCATTAAGCCAGAACGAACTTCATTAGTCCACCCCAACCGATGAGACGTCGAACCAAATGAGGCTGACGTCGAACCAAATGAGGCTGACGTCGAACCAAATGAGGCTGACGTCGAACCAAATGAGACGACGTCGAACCAAATGAGGCTGAAAAGGGGAGAAGATGGAAACAAAGCGGAATCGAAAAAAACACAATCGAACCATCTGCCAAATCCCGCTATTTGAGCCCATTATCGTAATCGATAAGCGTACCCAGTATTCCAACCCCCCTATTTTAACAGCCCGGTATTTGAAAAAATGTTAAATTCAAAATGACCGCGAACATGTTTATATTCAAAATTCGAAATTATGTATGTATGTACTTTTTTGACACTTCATACTGTCATCACTATATCGATAACTTATCGCATTTTGGTGAGTACTTTTTATACAGTATCGATACATCATCGATACAGTATCGATACAGTATCGATATATCATCGATACATTATCGATACATCATCGATACAGTATCGATTCATCATCGATACTTTTGCTGGTGCTATCGACGGTGTTTGTCATCTCTAGTTCACATTACAAATTAGAGATGGGAATCCATCGATAGTCTCCACCCTCGATTTTTTTTCAGCGATGGGGAAAAAATCGATATTATCGATGGAGTCATCGATGGATTTCCCAGCTCTATGAAGTTTATGTTTGTCATCGTCGTCGGTTTGACGTCGTCTCATTTGGTTCGAAGTTCGCCTCATTTGTTCGAAGTTCGCCTCATTTGTTCGATGTTGGGTCCAATGGCTTAATGAAGTTTGAATAGGTTCGGGTGGACGGCTCGACGTCTCGATAACATTTTTTAGCCCCGAAGATTTGGCAGCACTGATGATGTTATCATTTATCGTTTGAAAAATCATCTCTAGTTCACATTACAAAAAAGTGAAGACGAGAGAAGAAGGAAGAAAAAAAGTTTCTTAAATTCCAAGCAAAACAGATTTTTTTGTTTTAATCGTGAGTATATAAAATACATATATATATATTAGAGTGTATAGTATATAATGGATACGCACTTTGGCAAAGTGGGGGATAAATGCGCAGTATATTAATTTGGCGTTGGTTCTGTTCTTTGTCTTTGCGCTGGCGAAAAAGAAAAAGGTTATGCTCGATTCCTACATACATACATACATAAATTGGTATATGCGGTTCTTTGGGCCATAAAGTAATACTAGGCAATCAAATATTTATTGCTAAACTCGGCCGTGTGATGACAACTGTACGCGCCCGCCAAAGCACCACATAATTAAATAAAAGCCACGAGAAATGTGCATATTTCTTCGTACCTTCTCCCCACCATGTTCTCACCCCCCCGTCTTGCGTGCACCCGTTTGCCCTGACATTTTGTATGTCTCACTTCAAAATGGCGCCCCAGCGACAAACCACATGGTCGTCGTTATCGGCTCTCCGCCTTTGCCCTCATGTTCTTCGTTCGGCAATCGCTTCGTATGTCATTCCATTTACTTTCTGAATTTCGTTTAACAAAGTGGTGCGCGCATTGCCAATACGTGTAGGTCCCGGAAAGGGGGAGCTGTGTGAATTGTAAAGCAATACAGAGACATATAGGAAATTGTAGAATAACCTTAGTAACCGATTGTGATAATTGTTATTTATTGAATTTATTCGTGTGGGAGCAAAATTGTTAACGTTGCTTTACAAAAAACCAAAAAAAGAAAAATCGAAATTCTGCAGCTTTCTCCCTTGCTCTCTAACTCTCTTACACTGCTCGTGTGTGTGTGTGCGTGCGTGTCATCTTTAAAGTGCAAAAAAATAAAAAATCATTTCAATTCTGTGATTGAGTGTGCTAGGTGTTAGTAAAAGCTAAGCGAGGTTAAATTAAATTATTTCCAATTACATACGGAAACGATAGCCAATAAAAGCAACAGGCAGTTATAAAAAAATACATTACCGCAAACACACATACAAGCACATTATCAGCAAGGACACGCGGAAACGAATTTACTTTTGGCAACCCCAACTCTTCTCCCAGCTTACGTCCGTTCAGTGAAAGTGTAAGTTTTAAAGCTGTTAATTGAATTAGTTATAATACTTTATAAGATATTTCACCATCTTTGCATTTTTGACAATTTCCCCCGCAGCGAGTCACGCATACATATATGCCCAATGACCTCGTTTCCCCCGCCAACGTCAACGTAATTAAAGAAGAAACGAAATTTCACTTTATTCTCTGCTCTTTCTTTATTTCTGTGTATTTTCTTTGTCGTTTTCTTGTATAGGCGGGTTCTTCTCATTTTGCTTTTCAATCGCGTTCTTCTTTGGCATTATCAAATTGTGTCTGTGTGTGCATACATATGTATGTGTGAGTGTGGGACAAAGCACATGTATTTTTAGGTTAGACATTCCAATCGTCAGAGAGCGATGGAAAAAAGAAAGAAAATCGGAGTAAACCGGGCTAACTACTGGGCTGCTCTACCGTTATTTTTAATTTCCTTCTGGGTTTTAATACTCTATTTCCTAACACAATAATAAAAGTATAATTACTTTTTGTTTGCGATGACACATATAGAGAGACCAGATTTTAGCTGATTAAAATGTTTTAGTATATATGTACATATGTATGTATTATATTTGAACGACATACATATATATATTTATTCTAGCATCTAGTGTCGTTTTGGTTTTTAGTATAAAAGCCTACACACAATACATATAAAAAATTTAAGAAATACAAAAAGAGAAAAACATTAAAGACAGTTTTGAAATTTTGTTCTAATCTGCAGCAATTTATTGTATGAGTCAAAAAACTGAAAGACCAGTGCTATCGGGTCAACGCATCAAGACCAGAAAAAGAGGTAAGATTTAGATAAGATTAAAGTCTTATATGATTATACATATATCCATTTGTCGTTCTCCAGATGAAAGAGAAAAATATGACCCAACGGGATTCCGTGATGCGGTCATTGCTGGTCTCGAAAAAACTGAAGGCGACTTGGATCAAATCTCTAAATTTCTAGACAGTGCGGGCAACAAGCTCGATTATCGTCGTTACGGTGAAGTGCTGTTTGATATATTGATAGCGGGTGGTTTACTGGGTAAGTTCTACTTGCTTTACTTTACATTGGATAAATTTTAATAGGTTTACCCCACCTGTTGTCTTGTATTTGCAGTGCCTGGCGGTTCAATATCTCAGGATGGCGAAAAGCCGCGCACAAATTATTGCATATTCGATGCAGCCGAGGATATGGAGGCAATGCGCAACCATGAGCAGGTTTGTGTTTATTCTATACTACATTTTATCGCAATGACCTCAACTTAACCTTAAAATATTTGCATATAATTAGAACTGGTTATAAAAATTCATACATACGTATAATCGGTGTCAATATATGCCAAATGAAACGCCACATTTTACTTGTCTTTGGTTTGTAAAAATAAATAAACCAACAACCTGAAGATTTCTAATGCGGCAACAAAAAAAAATTCGAAAAATTTATCTCGTTCATAAGTAGTATACTCATATATTAGCATATAATTAGAACCGGTTATTTTATCTCTACCATAATAATCGGTGTCAATATATGCCAAATGAAAAGCTACATTTTACTTGTCTTTATTGTGTCAAGAAATTTCCAGCACTCTAAAGATTTCTAATGTTGCAACATTCACCAATTATGTACTTACACAGATTTCACTTAATAATCGCCTGTTTTTAAATCATTTGCTTAAAACGAAAAGAAGCCATTTGTTCTAAACCATGGTTACATTTTTTATAATTACAGGTATTTGTTAAGCTCATCAGACGGTACAAGTACCTTGAAAAAATGTTCGAGGAGGAAATGGGTAAAGTTCTCTTATTCGTAAAGGGCTTTTCGCCAAGTGAACGCATTAAACTAGCGCGTATGACTGCGCTCTGGTTAGGTAAGCATCTAAT